>CAJFCP010000162.1:366931-390883 GCA_904066005.1 Synergus itoensis | reverse complement strand
ATGATTTTTGTTGTGCTTAAGGGTTGATTTTGAGGGTGAACCTAGGGAGTTAGGTGGATGAAACTGTACTGGGCTTCTTTGGACATAAAATGGACCCATTTGGAATGATAAAATTTTAGGTCTAGAAGTTTGGAGATTTTTAATGATTTTTGTTGTGCTTAAGGGTTGATTTTGAGGGTGAACCTAGGGGGTTAGGTGGATGAAAATGTTTTTGGCTTCTTTGGTCATTAAATGGAACTATTTTAAAGAATAAACTTTTAGGTCTCAAAGTTAGGAGAATTATAATGATTTTTTTTTACACTTGGGGGTTGATTTTAAGGGTGAACCTAGGGAGTTAGGTGGATGAAACTGTACTGGGCTTCTTTGGACATAAAATGGACCCATTTGGAATGATAAAATTTTAGGTCTAGAAGTTTGGAGATTTTTAATAATTTTTGTTGTGCTTAAGGGTTGATTTTGAGGGTGAACCTAGGGGGTTAGGTGGATGAAACTGTATTAGGCTTCTTTGGTCACTAAATGGACTCATTTGAAACGATAAAATTTTAGGTCTCGAAGTTAGGGAAATTTTTTTTGTACTTAAGGGTTGATTTTGGGGGTGAAACTAGGGGGTTAGGTGGATGAAACTATTTTGGGCTTCCTTGGACATCAAATGAAACCATTTAGCGCAGTCAGATTTCAGGTCTCAAATTTAGGGGATTTATGATTTTTTTTGTACTTAAGGGTTGATTTTGGGGATGAACCTAGAGGGTTAGGTGGATGAAACTGTTTTGGGCTTCTTTGGACATCAAATGAAACCATTTAGCGCAGTCAGATTTCAGGTCTCGAATTTAGGGGATTTATGATTTTTTTTGTACATAAGGGTTGATTTTGGGGGTGAACCTAGGGGGTTAGGTGGATGAAACTATTTTGAGCTTCTTTGGGCATTAAATGGAACTATTTAAAAGAATAAAATTTTAGGTCTTGAAGTTAGCGGAATTGCTATGATTTTTTTTGTACTTAGGGGATGATTCTAGTTTGGTAGGGGGTTGAAACTGTTTTGTCTGTCTTTTGACATCGAATGGAACCATTTAGCGCATTCAGATTTTACGTCTCGTCGTTTTTACAAAAAAATAATTTTTCGTTTACGTAAACGTTGAAAACTTCAATTTCATGAAAATTGGAGATAAAATTACTCTTGGCAGCTGTTGCACTGAAGTTATCTGGCATAAAAAAAGGGTTTAAAGTGAGAGTCTAGACGGTGGCACGCGCGTTGGATCATTCAACATTAATTTTATAACGTGGCGGCACGTTAATTTCTGGATGCGGATATCGCGCCAAGCGAACAGCCGAGATAGGCCACTAGATTTACGACACGCCGGCTCTCCTACACTTTCTAGTCAACGTGCAAGTGCACGTGGCCATAATGCTTGAGGGGTGCGCTTAATTCCGAGAAACGAGGTACGAACTTCATAAACAATCCAGACTAGAAGAAATTTATCGCAGAAGTAAAAAATGATATCGTTTTTGCAGCTAGAATATAAAAGAATGTCGGAGAATATAAAAGTGCGATACATCTTCTAAAATCCATAGAGAGTAATGAATATTTTCCGAAGAGTCATAAATCAGTGTCGTTTGTATAAAATTTTTATCTCTAAGCTGCTGATAATTGCGGAATAAAATTTCGCAGATTGAAGCCCCTTCAGTAATTTATGCGGCTGTTATGCTGTTACACAAGCGTGTAAGTGACCTGCACGATATCTCACGCTACTCAGTGGTCTAAGAAAAACGGCGATTTTTATCTGCATGCAAACATATTTTGCTGCAATGCTTAGTTTTGGTCTCCAGAATTCCTAATTTTCCCTCACGATCGAATCGTTAAGTTGGGAGCGTCAAAGGTTGGCACAGCTAATTGGAACCATGTTTGCGAAACAATTAGTCGCAAGGCAATCGAGGTCAAGGAAGTTACGTGTTCCGAAGGGGAAGTTGGACTATAAAACAACTTTAAAATACAAATTTATTTAACAAGTTCATGTTAAACTTTAAGAAACGTGCAACTTCTTCAGAAAAAATCAATAAAGACTTTCTATTCAAACTCTTTTCGACTAAACTAAAATAAAAGTGGAAGAAGCTTTGCTTGTCTTCTAAAGTTGCCTTACTCCCATAAGAAAGCGCGATCGAGGGTTTAAATATAAAAAAAGGGGAAAAATTACGGTCCAGGGTAGCGCCACTTTATTGCTTTTAGCCAACACGAAGGAAATCCAGTAAGATACAGTTTTTCCCGGGGTAGTGGCCGCAGAAATCGTAAAAGAAACGCGCCTCGTGAAAAAGAATGAGAAGAGTGTAGCTATTGCGAAGCTATCATATTTTTTCTTCATTTTTTTCCTGTAGTCTTACGGGTTATAAAGTTCGCGGGAACATTAAATTTTACAGTACCAAAGTAGAAACTTTATCGCTCGCTTTATGGGGGGCTAGGGAGCTACGCTTGGGGTTTAGGGATTACCAGACTGTGGATCAAGTGTCGGGCTTTAAGTTCTCGTTGCCTTAACGAAAGGACCGGAACAAGAATTATCGCAAGGACCCTTCATCGAAGAAGTAACCAAGACGTAGGAAAACTTGGAAATACCTGATCTTACTGTTTAATTTCACTCTGTTTAGCACTTTCCTCGATTTAAATAAAGCCTCTCAAATATAGGAGGTTTGACATTTTATAAAAATGGAGAGACACTTTTATGTCATTCCTTCTTGGAATATATTCCTGAAAGAATTGTCTTGAGATGGAAAAAGATAAGCTTTCTTCGCTTACATCGGTGGTACTTTTCTTCGGAGAGTAACTGAAAAGTGACCATATAGGGAACAGCATCTCTTCGCGACAGGATCGACTCGTTCGATATTTTCAGTTACCCTAAAGCAGTAAAACTTACGACAAGTCGTGACCCGACTTTCTCGGGATGCACCCTAGAGACGCCCAGACTGTAACAAAGCACAGCACAGCCGGAGCCACATTGTTCACGATGCTGCAGGGTATACTTAGGCCAGTTGTAAAATAATTAATTAAGGGCCCTGGCAGAAGGTCTAAGTAATCTTTAGGGTCGAAAAAAGTGAACTCTAAGCTTGCTCTGAATTTGATAACTTGAAAACTTGAAATAATAGATTGCTTTCTTCATAACTTTAAAAAACTCTAATTCTACTTATCCACGTGAGAATGGAAGGCGTTTGAGTTTATCTTCAGTGGAAAACAGAAGATTTGGAACGGAGAATAGCTTGACAAAGCAGACGAGACAACGGAATGGCATGACACTAATTTGCGAGAAGCGCCGGAATTCTGAACTTAAGTTTAATCCGCACTGTATGTACCAGGTGCGAGACAAACCGGAAGATTATTCTCTTGAGAGGAAAGGTGAAATAGATAGCCAGGTTTAGCGTTTACGATATCTTGTAAACATAGACTATGGATGGATAAGCAACTGCGTTGTTATCTACTAACAAAGTGATCTTCACAAATATATACATCAAGGGAAGAAGTAACAAGTGAAAGAAGGTTCAAGGGTCCTAAATTTAACTTCCAAAGAAAACAGATGTAAAAACAATAGGAGATATAATAATAATGAGTTAATAATAAATTAAATCATTTCTCTATATTGTAAAGAAATATGGACGCCGGCGCTATTTCAGGATTTTTGTCTGACTAAACGTGGACCTATACCACTTTCTCCTGATTCTGTCGCAATATATTGATGTGTACTACTGAATGTAAGAGAAGAATTATAACTTGAGGACATTTATTAACTGTATTATTTTCATCATATTATACATATAGGTATTATATAGATAATTGAAGGGTTACATAATTGAAGGGTTATAGAATTTTAGCACTCGATTTAGTTGGCCCCTGAGAGCTTTAAACAATTTTTTTTTATAATGAAGAATAAAAGATACGCAAGAAAATTTCCGATTTAAATATGTGTTTTAAAAATCGAAATTCGAAAAAAAATTTTAAAGGCTCTCAGGGGTCAACTAAACCGAGCCCTAAAATTCTATAACCGGTTATTGCATGTAACCCCTCAATTGACAAATTTTATAATAGAAGATTTAGAAGCATTTCGGAGAATTATAAAGAATTTCAAGCTATTTTACGAGATTTCAAGAGATTTCTAAAGATTTCAAAGGATTTCTAAAGATTTCAAGATTTTCAATCATTTTAGAATAATGTAGGAAATTTCGAAATATTTGCAAGGATTAGTTTTATAAAATAGAGTATTTCAACGGATTCTTAGATATGTACAACGATTTCGAGCGATTACAATGAAATTAAATGAAAAATGCTAAATTGAGCTATTTAATAATACTAATAATTAAAATAAATTCATAATTGATGATAATATATGTTATTCTAGAAAGAATAAAAAAATCTTGTTCATAGTGTTTCTGAAAATCAGGACGACCCGATCGAGAGTTATAATTTTTCAATGATACGAAGGGAAATGTTCTATGAAATAGTCAGAATGTCATTTATTATAAAAGTGTGAGAGGTTAATGCCGAACTTTGTTCCTAAGGAATTCGATATCCATCTGTTACACATTAAGGAGGATAAAGAAGGTTATATTACCCTCTTCCTTCGCCATTTCTCCTTAAACTCAGTTTCTAGTTCCCACGAGTGCAGCCTCGAGTCTTGAAGAATCGGGCAACACCTGCGCACGCTACTTGAAAGTTTTCAGCATTTTTAGCTAAGTTTCATAGCAAGTTTCTGGTTGGGTTTCCGAGCACGCTGCTTCATATGTTTACAACAATTGCTCGACAGATCTACTCACGCCTTGCACACAAAAGTAAGATCCAGTGGCGTCTCTATTATCAGAAGAAGGCTTTTACAAATATTTTTTCCTATCTTAAGGGCATGTGTTATACTTACCATATGAGCAAATTTAGATAAACCCGTCTTTTTTCCACAATTTTTACTTTTTCAAAAAAATAATAGTGGACATCCGTCAAGAACGCGAACACGGGCGGATGTCCACTATTATTTTTCTGAAAAAGTAAAAATTGTGGAAAAAAACGGGTTTATCTAAATTTGCTCATATGGTAAGTAACACATGCCCTTAAAAAAGTGATGTTACCAATATATCGAACACATTGTTGTCGAAAACCTAATTGGTTTAGAAACTACGCGAATTGTGTGAATAGGCCGAATTGAAAACTATCTTCGGATTATTTTCTTTGTCAAAACAATTGCTATCAAAAAAGTTTCATTGGATTTTTAGATATTTGAAGAGATTTAATGAGATTTCATGGAATTTTGAATAATGTTAGAGAATTTAAAGGAGTTTTACTAAATTTGTTGAGAATTTTAAGTAATTTAAGAAACTCTTAAAAGATTTTTAGGCATTTTACGAAATTGCATGAAATTTTAAATAATTTTCAGAGATTTAACGATATTTCATAGGATATTAAGTTATTTTAACGATTTAAGAGAGATTTTAAGGACTTTACAAGATTTAATTGGATTTTCAGGAATCTCAAAAGATTTCATAAGATGGGTTTTAAATAATTTTATGGGATTTGATGATAGTTTGGGAGATTATAAATAATTTTAAGCGATTTTTATATATTCTAAGAGATATTAAAGAAATTTTAAAGGATTTGGTGAGATTATATTGGATTTTCAAGAATTTAAAATAATTTTGAAGAATTTTAAGTAATTTTAAGAAATATCAATTGATTTTGCGAAATATAAAGGAATTTCATAAGATTTCAATGTCCCAGAAGTTTCATAAGTTTTTTAATAATTTTAAGGGTTATAAGGATAGATATAAGAATTTTAAAGAATTTAATGGAACATCAAAGAGTATCAAGGAATATCAAGTAATTTTACGAAATTTAAAGGAATTTCACCAGATTTTGAAGCATGTTAAAGGCATTTTAAGATGTTGTATGGGGTATTAAGTAATTTTAAAGACTTTTAAGGAATTCAAGAAATTTTACAGGATATTAAAACTTATTTGGAGGACTTTCAAGGGACTTTACGAAATTTCATTGGATTTTCAGAAATTTGAGAAATTTTAAGGAATATCAAGTGAGTTTACGAAAAATGAATTTCACCAAACTTTGAAGGATAATAAAGGCATTTTAATGAATTTTATGAAACTTGTCGAGATTCCTGAAATCAGATAAAGAATTACAAGATTTTATATTTCAAGAATTAAAAATTCTCAATTATTTTTGCTACTAACAAAAGGTGTGCAAAAACGAGAAATTAATCGCGCGAAGAGCGCGCGGATCATAATTGCTGTGATTATTAAATAACTTAGCTTGATTAGATAATTTACACACATTTACACATAATTTATAACTGACACACAAAAAATTAAATGCAATATACGTTGCGTCTGCTGTCCCAACGTAAAACCTAGGAAGTGACATTTGCCATAGAGATTATATTCCGACATACGCGCACGGAAAAATAACCTCTATAGCAAATGTCACTTACTAGGTTTTACGTTGGGACAGCAGGCGTGTAATTTCCTAGAACTGCAACTTCAAGTTAGTAAAATAAGAATCTTTTGTTGCGGGATTCACTTATTCTATCTCTCTAAATCTAAATCAGCGAAAACCCTACCAAATCAGTGAAATTCACTGATTCATCAGCGAATTTCACTGATTTGGTTAGGGTTTTCGCTGGTTCAGATTTAGAGAGATAAGGGTAATTAATAATTATTTTAATAAAATAGTAAAAGATATCTATTATGGTTCTACACGGAAAAAATATGTCCTATAAAAAGTGTAGAACTCAGTCTGGGAATCTTGGACGGGTACCAAAATGTTGTAAAAATTGTAAACCTCCTTCTATGAAATTTACAAGATATTTCAATACTAAGTGCAGGAAAGTACTACATAAAGTCCTGGACAGTCTAGGAAAATATGAAGCGTTCTAAAACAAAATAAAAAAAGCAAAGCTAACTTCAGACTTAGTAGTCTTTTGTGTCCAAGTTCATATCACACACACGAGAAACGTTTTCGTCACTTAATTAATACACACAAACCTAATTCTATACCTAACCTAACACTACTACATACAACGCAATTCTCTAACACAGAATATCGCACGCTGAGTATACCGGTCGAAATGGTCCTTATATACTAACTAGCCAAATCTTCACCGCTTGTGAGAAACGTCACAGTGACCCAAGTGATATTTAATTTGTTTTAACATGTTTTATTTAAATATTATATTATAACTGTATCATTTTATTATTTTTAATATTTTAATGTTTAAAATTTCGTGAGTTTTATATAAGTACACTTATTAACTTTATATTTCACTCTGCCAGCTGATGGTCGACTGCGCATATCGACGCGCATCATTTTCCCAGACTGTCCAGGACTTTCTGTAATCCCAGCTCTTCAGTAATTACAAAACTATTTTTCCTAGACTATTATAGAGAATTTCCAAGACTCATTTGCATTTAGTATTGAAAAGTTTGAAACCTTTTATTAAAAGTCATTCAAGAACTCCAATATTTTGGTACCCGTCCAAAACTCTTGGACTAATTCTACATTTTTTACAGGACATATTTTTTCCGTGTAATATCAGGAATGGGCGCCTCTGCTAAAATGGAAAATATATATATATATGTATATGTAGGAATGAAATGTAAGTAGATGTGGATATACGGTCAGGTAATCCAACTTTCTAGTACATATACCTACACTTCCAAGAGAACTTGAAAGATCTACAGCAAGCCGTGATCGTTTCTACTCTTCTGGAAACTTCATCGAGAAGGAATCCTGCTAGGGTTGCTACCTCCGGACTTTCGTCTCGCTTATCTCTGAAGTTAGTGACGTCACATTCTATAAGAGTGAGTGAGACAAGGAAACCGGAGATGGCAATCCCAAATTCTGCCTCAATAAATCATCACTCCCTCGAAGGGTAGATTAAAACACATGCAAGTACGCAAACACAAAAGTTTTCTCTTGGAGAGGATAAATTCGATAGTTTCTAAAAATGAAGGTTCCATAATACATTTTAAATTTGAACACGCTAAAATGGAGTTTCTCAAGTACCAAAATGCTTCGTACATTCTAGATTATCTCCATTTCCCAGCTTTAAAGTTGAAAACTTGCCGTTGTCTAAAGAAGTGTGTTTTTAAACGACAGAAATTCTTATCATTATCGAGCTCGTATACTGAGCTCCTAGAATAGCTGAAATCTCTGTGGAATTGCATATTTGTGGAAAAATAACGTGGACGATATTTACGAAAGTTTCTTCCCAGGGATTCATTAAAAGAACCCTCATCCCTAGAATGATCCAGCTTCCTCAGAGACATTAAGACATACTCAGGGGAAAAGGGAAACCTGTGAAATTCTGTAAATAGAAGGGGGAAAATCGACAAAGGAAGTATCGCACCTTTGGTTAATGAGATTGAAAAGCCGAGAAGTTGGTAATAAGCCCGACTCGTGGTGAGCGTGTACGCGATTTACATTTTCACGATAACAAACTTTAATGTCGGGCCTGGTATCGTGTCGCTAGGATATTATTATTATTATTATTATTATTATCCTCCTGCCTTATCACTGATATTAGTCTTCTATCTTGCGCATTATTATATTAACACACTCTCTTTCCTCCGTTCACTAATTTTATATAACATTAAGCTCGCATTATTCGGCCCTTTTAATATTATTTCTTTTATGTATTCTAATAATAATTCTATCCTCATGGGTAGAAAATATTTTGAGTAATTCTTTATAGGAAAACTAATGAGTGAAACTATATGAAATATTTTATGGGAGGACAATTTTTCATTGGAGGCTTAAACCAACGAGACAATGTCTTTTATGATTCATGCTTGTTGTAACTCTCATATGGAGTGTCGTGGTGCATTCTCGTTGCCTTTACTTCGTTTTTAAGCGAAGAGTAAACGTAACATTATGAGATTAAAGCTTTATGGCCACAGGTTTTTGCAACCGGCGGAAAGTATGAAAGCTCGTACCGGGTTTACGAGGCACAAGGAAACGTTATCACTCAAGGCGACCGAGAATACTCACCCCAAAGATTAAAAAGTCTGTTTAGGTTACACAATTTTTTACTTATTTTTCTTTCATGGAAAAATTTTATTCAATCAGAAATTCCTCTGAGCCAAAACGTTTCTGAACCTTATTGTTCATTATTTCCAACTTGGTTTCGTTTTTAAATATGTTTGTAGAATAGTGTTTATAAAACATGTTATATATTTTCCACGACAAAAGCCAGCTAAAACTTACAGTTTAGCCTCTGGAGTAACGCAAAAAAATGTCACGAAAACATTCGAAATCCCTTAAAATTCGTTAATATTTCTTCAAACTCCCAAAAAGCTCTTAAAATCACTTGAAAATCCACAAAAACCATTAAAATCATGAATCTCTTGAAATCCAAGTTAAAATTCGCAAAAATCTCTAAAAATTCCTAAAAAAAACCTTTTGGAATTTCTTAACATTTAAAATCTCTTAAAATCCTTAGAAATCTTATCAAATTCCATGAAATCCTTCAAAATTCTACAAAACCTTTTAAAAATTAGAGAAATCTCATAAAATTCTTTAACATTTTATGAAAATCTTTAAAATCCTTTTAAATTCTACAAAATCTTTTAAAAATCAAAAATCTCTGCAAATTATTCGAAACTAATGGCGCAAAAAAATTTCACGAAAATTTTCGAAATCCCTTACAATTCGATCAATATTTCTTCAAACTCCCTTGAAAATCCACAAAAACCATTAAAATCATGAATCTCTTAAACTCCAAGTCAAAATTCGCAAAAATCTCTAAAAATTCCTAAAAACCTTTTGGAATTTCTTAACATTTAAAATCTCTTAAAATCCATAGAAATCTTATCAAATTCCATGAAATCCTTCAAAATTCTACAAAACCTTCATAAAATCCTTTAACATTTTACGACAACCTTCAAAATCCTTTTAAATTCTACAAAATCTCTTTAAAATCCCATAAAATATTTTTAAAATTATTAAAATCTCTTGCATTCTTTTAAAATTCCTGGAAATTGTATGACAACATTTAGAATTCTCTTAAAATTCTCTTAAAACACCCAGAAACCTTTTCAAATCACTTAAAATTTCACGAAGACCTTCCAAATCGCTTAAAATTCGTTTAAATCTCTTAAAATTGGTGAAAACCTCTTAAAATTCTCAGAAACTTCTTGAAACTGTTTGAATTCTAGGATAAAATTTAAAGTCCCTTTACATCGTTGAAAATTCATTAAAATTATTAGAAATCTCATTAAATTTCACAAAATCTTTAAAGAATCATAAAAATATTTTGAATTCGCTTAATATTCCTCGAAATTTCACGAAAACATTAGAAATTGCTTAAAATTCGTTGAAATCTCTTAAATTTCTTAGAAACCTCATAATTTTCCTCAAAATTTCAAAAAATTTCAATTCCCTTAAAATTCCCTACGAAATATATCCTGAAATACCTTAAAATTCCAGGAAATCTTTTAAAAATACTAAAAATCTTTAGAACTTTGTAAAAATCACTTGAAAATTGTCAAAATCCATTGAAATTCCTAGAAACCTTTTGAAACTCTCTAAAAAAGATGATGTAATGAAATGGCTCTAAAATCTCGCATAAATTTTATTATTGTTTCAAATCTGCTCTCTAAATTTGAATCAGTGAAATTTTATTGGTTTTTCAATGACTTGAAGTTGTAAGAAGTAAAATAAATAATCGTGGGCGTAGCGCACGTGTTGGTTTGCTAGTACCATTAAAATGCACAGAAAAAAAAAATTTTTCAATCAAGCCCGAAAGGTCTAGTTTGTGTTACAATTTAAGCCAGTTTTTGGGCTTAAAACTAACTTTAAACCCAAAAACTGGCTTAAATTGTAACACAAACTAGACCTTTCGAGCTTGATTCAAAACTTTTTCTTTGTGTGCATATCGGACAAGAAATGGATAATTATAAAAGATATTAGATCACGAAGCAAAATTATATAAAATATAAAGTTTATACTGAAGTATTGTTTCTGTTGTGAGCCTGGGAAGGATTACTCTTATATACATCGAACTGATTTGCACCCTGCATGCAGATGTGTGTGTACTTCATCGGATTCACATCTGCTCGTGAACTAAACGAGCAGCAAGTATTACATCGAGGCGATTTAATCGTGTGCAACACGTTTTTCATCACAGTGAAAAAAAATTCTCTCACGCGTTGTAAATTGGATTTACTAGGTTTTCATGTTATTGAAATTGCTCAATTTGCAACACACATTTTTTTTGACTATCACCGCAAATTTGCATGTTGAAATATTTGATCACGAATGAGAGCTTTATCTCCTATTTTTTATCAATCCTCTTTGAGAATTATTTCCGGTTGAAGAATTTCACGTTATTTTATTTTTACCTCCCTTTTTAGTATTTCTCACTCTTGATAAAGACGTTGAATAATAAAATGGCTAAAGGATTTTCATTCGATTTTATTTCAATTTTCTGGTCTTGAACTTAGTGGAATTCTAAAAAACTTGCTGCGTGTGACACGAGGGAGAAATACGAGTAGTTTAGAATCGCGTGATTTCACAATAAATGAAACTAGAAGCAGCAAATAACAAATTCTTGATTACATTACACTTTGACCTTTAAGTTTTTACGAAAGAGAAAAAATTCTAGTTATCATTTTACAAGCGAAAATTATTTTCTCTGTATTTTTATAGAAGCAAGATTTATATTATGAATAATGTGACACTAATTTTAAAAGTACGTATTTTATGCTAATGGTAACAAAACACGTTTCGTTTTCGTGAATTTTCACAGCAGAAAATATGCATTCTGCATTCGTTTACGTAATTGGAATCCCAGAAGAGATTATAACGAAATACATAGCATAACTAGATTAACGTTAACGTTGCTTGTGTCGACAAATTGTTTTACTTTCCATTCTTCATTCTGCACTCGGAATTTTCGAAATTGACGAAAAAGTCTAAATTATAGATGAAATATTTTCAATTTTAAACAGAATATTAATATTTATAAAAGACATTATCCGGTTCTTATTCCAAAGAGAGAATTAGAGAATTTAGCTATACGTTTCGTGGGAACATGAAGATAACTTAAATAGTGGGCATTATTGCCAAGACCGCAATATCTGTTCAAGAAGACACCGTCCTTGATTAACACAAACTCTCAAGAGGACAAGTTCGAAGTCATTAGAACGGGCAAACTTGCAAGAAAGCCAAAGTTCAGGCGACCCATTGAGGCATTGTCTAACATTCAAGACGGAAATACCTTTTATATTTGGAAAGAATATTAAAGAAAACTAATATAACTTTTTTTTTTTTATTTTTGAGAAAGAAAGATCAATGAAATTATCAAATATCTGATATAATAAAATGCTTCAATTTCACTCCACCTCTTTCTAGGTCATGTTTCAATTATGCACTCTTTTTGAAATATGCAAATGTGCATCTCAAGACCGCGTTTCTCTACTGAAAGTATTTCACTAGAATTTTTAGAATTTCTTTTCCGTGAAGACTCTTATGCTTTTTCCTTAAATAAACAATTATCATTCAAGAAATATAAGCAAGACAAGAGGCAAATGGAAGAAATCTACTCGCGATCTTGAGCGTCATAACGAATAGAGTGGATTCTTCTCAGTAGAGTGCCTTATCCGAGTTTTATGAAGGGTTCTTTTTATATTTTGAGGAGCAATGAAAAGCTACATTTATAATGCAGTTCTTTACTATTATTATTATAATTATTCTTATCGTTTTAAACTAGCAGACATTTTCTACGTAAGTTTTTCCTGGCTCAGTAAAACATGTCGTAAAACAAAGAAAAGAAGGTTCGTTATAATTTTCTGAAATTAGAGTAAAGTTACATTCATGAAATAATGAGGGGATTCGCATGAACGAGTCAATCTCTGCACACAAATTTTTAATCAACCTTAAACTTATTTCGCTGCTCAGTTTGTTTCATTCCGGTACAAATCTTCAGGGAAATTCTCCAAGAGAATTATTTCTTCACCCCCTTTTCGTTTCTCTGAGTTAAACTGTATTCATTCCTCGTAATCGCACATAGCTGTCTACTTGGAGGAAATCCAAGCCAAACGATTTCCGGCCTCGTGAAACGCATAAAGGATTCCAAACTTGCGAAGTAAATACGAAGGAACGAGATGCGTTTCTGGAATGCGAGCTACTTACAGTAAACAAGATTCTACTAAGGAGGAAAATTATGCCCTTTGATTTATTATTCCCTGGCGAACTGCATTTTAACCACTGGAATATTTAAATTGGGAATATTTGAATTGGGAATATTTGAATTGGGAATATTTGAATTTTTATTGGGTTTTTGGGTTTTAAGACACTTTTGTGATTATTTTAGTGTGATTTCCATAGAGGGTGGTTTTTAGGGGTGAGACCGATCGTTCTCACCCCCTCTATTATTTTGAGGATTATGAAAGAGAATTTTCCACGTTTCGAAATCCATTAATTTTAATTGGGTTTTTGCTGTGTTCCATAGGGGGTGGTTTTTAGGGGTGACACCGAACGTTCTCACCCCCTCTATTATTTTGGGGATTATTAAAGAGAATTTTCCACGTATCGAAATCCGGTGTTTTTTATTGGGTTTTTGGGTTTTAAGACACTTTTGCGATTATTTTAGTGTGAATTTCATTGAGGGTAGTTTTTAGGGGTGACACCAATCGTTCTCAACCCCTCTATTATTTTCGGGATTATTAAAGAGAATTTTCCACGTTTCGAAATCCGATATTTTTTATTGGGTTTTTGATCTGTTCCATCGGGGGTGGTTTTTAGGACTGAGACCGAACGTCCTCATTCCCTCTATTATTTTTGGAATTACTAAAGAGAAGTTTCTACGTTTCGAAATCCGATGTTTTTTATTGGGTTTTTGGGTTTTAAGACACTTTTGCGATTATTTTAGTGTGATTTCCATAGGGGGTAGTTTTTAGGGGTGAGTTCGATCATTCTCACCCTCTCTATTATTTTTGGGATTATTAAAGAGAATTTTCCACGTTTCGAAATCCGATTTTTTTTATTGGGTTTTTGATCTTTTCCATAGGGGGTGGTTTTTAGGGCTGAGACCGAACATTCTCACCCCCTCTATTATTTTGGGGATTACTAAAGAGAAGTTTCCATGTTTCGAAATCCGATGTTTTTTATTGGGTTTTTGGGTTTCAAGACACTTTTGTGATTATTTTAGTGTGATTTCCATAGAGGATGGTTTTTAGGGGTGCTCGCGATCGTTCTCACCCCCTCTATTATTTTGAGGATTATTAAAGAGAATTTTACACGTTTCGAAATCCATTGATTTTAATTGGGTTTTTGCTGTGTTCCATAGGGGGTGGTTTTTAGGGGTGAGACCAATCGTTCTCACCCCCTTTATTATTTTAAGGATTATTAAAAAGAATTTTCCACGTTTCGAAATCCGATGTTTTTTATTGGGTTTTTGGGATTTAAGTCGATTTAGTGATGTTCGAAGAGTCTTTTATCACTAGGGGTGGTTTTCCACCCCCATAATTAAAAAGTTTGGAATTTTTTCGTATAGAATGTGTTTTTAAGACACCACAAACTATTCTCATTGGAAGAAAGAAAAAAAAAATATTTTTTTCATCGTTCATTTGAACGTTCAGAACTATTCAGTCATACATTTTTATACTTTATATTATTATATCTGGGCCAAGTTTCCACACCTTTCAGAAACAGAAACTAATTTTGAAAAAGTACTGACTTTAGTTTCCAATCCCAGCCACCGTAAATTTTCCTCGTTTTTCTTGTAGCTCCACCTCATCGATACGAAGAAGTCGTTTCTCATGTTAACTCGTTCTGGGCCGATTTATGTCCTAGCAGTTAAAAAGGATTTACAAGCATTTTCTCATCCACTCAAGGGATATTGTTAGCCAGCCTTTAAATTCGAGTCATTTCAGTGATTAGCTTCACTTTTATGATTATCGCTTTCGTCTCGTTAGTCTTTAGTCTTTTCTCTTTTGTCTTTAGTCTTTAATTAGTCTTTAGTCTTTAGTCTTTAGTCTTTAGTCTTTAGTCTTTAATTTTAATCTTTAATTCACGTTTACATTTAAATTTATGTTTATTTTCATATTTATGTATAGATGTGTGAAAGCAAAAGCAACTGATTAGTCGTAACGCTGATAACGAATCACGTAATGTCCTGTGGCCCTGTCGCCTTCGCATAATGGCAAATCATGTCGAATCGGTTCAGATTCAAGATACGGTCGACATGCGCCTCCTATCGGGTGAATGTTTAGCGAATATCGCATACTATGATAAACCAAATAAACAATCTCGACCCAGTCATGAGATCGAGACAATATCAACATTTCTCTTGATGAGAAGGATCAAGATTTTGGTTCTGTATTTAGCTACCGAGATTAGTATTTGTAGATTACGAGAAACATGTTTTGCCACTTAGTGTAGAAATATAAATTTCAATCAACGAGGGTCTTTGAAGTAAACTAAACTAAGAAGTCAAATTTATTTCCTGTGATTTACTTTTGGCGAAACTGGCACAAACAAGATAAATTTCGAAATTGGAAGCATCAAAAGGTTACGAGAGAAATGGAATATGTTTACCTTTAGAATGAGACTTTGAATGTTAATTCTAAGACTTCAAAGGGTTTCATATAATTTTAAGGAATTATGGAAGCATAAAGCGTAAATAATTTTGAAATAAATCAAACTCAGGTAATGAATAATTAAAGTCATTAAGGTCCAGCGATCCACCCTATATTTCAAAACAATATCCTGCGCGTATCAAATTAAAATCCATTATTGTCTCGATATTGTTAATTGTTAATTAATGACGCCAGTGGGTTTACATTTTATACGCGCGGTTTGCGATAATATTTTTCGAATAGCCGTGAGGCTGAATTAAAAATTAAATATTGATAATGAAACAAAAAGTCGAATGTGTGTCATACCCTCACGTTTATGCTATAATGAGGGTAATATTCATTTCGTCTCGAACTTCATTATTCAGGGCCGATTTACCCCCAATGCCGCCCTATAGGGCGGCACATTTTATTATAATTCCATGTACTATAGACAGAGGAGCGATTATGTAACTTTTCACTTCCACTTTCACTTTCACTTTTTTGTTTCCCACTTTTTGATTTTCACTTTTTCCAAATACACGTGACGTTAATTTTGACGTTTTATCATATATAATATATATATATTTATATTTATAATTTTTATAATTTTTTGCTTCCTCATAGAGGAAGCTTTGTAATTGTTACATTTTCCAATATTTTTAAAATGGTTTAATTAAACTTTCCTCACGTGATAAATGTCTAATACAACATTCTAATTAATTGTGTGTGTGTGTCGCCGTTTTTTGTCGCCCTATTAACTTAAAGACAGTTGTAGATAATTTGATGAAATTTGTAAGGTATATTGGCTCCAGCTATATCTCAAAACGTGCCAAAGGATTTTTCAACATATTGAATTTTAAAATTTTTATGTACATTTATAATTTAAAAAAAAAAATTGATTTTTCGTCAATAACTTCTCAAATAATCAAAATTCATAGCTTATGTAAAGGAAAGAAAGATTCCTTGCATCGAGACGAATCGATTGACCTGTATGATTAATTCATTGTATTGAATATTAAGGAAGTTATACTTTTATTTGTAATTTTGAAAAATTTCTTTTTTATCTATGTTTTCAAATAAACAAAATTCCAAGCTAATGTAAGAAAGTAAAAGGTTTTGTGCTTCATATAAAATGAAGTAATCTAATATAAATATATAAATATTAAATTTAAATATTTAGGAAAATCGTTAATGCTTCCTCTATGAGGAAGCAAATTCATTTGCAACTTCATCATAATGAGGAAGCAAAGTGCTAAAAAATGACCACAAAAAAATATAAATATAGTTAAATAGAACACCCGAGATTGAATTCACAGCTACTTTATATTTATTTTAAATTGGGTTGCAATTGCGGACTTCTAGTCTGACGAACATTTTTTATTTATATATTTTTTTCCCTAAACCTTTTGGATAAATACGTTATTTCCACTTTAAAATCAAAATAAATTCATAACAGTGAACTTTTCTTTCTCCAGTTACTATAAAAACGGTTAAAAGGATTTAGAGAAACACGCGTGAAAAATAAAAGAGGGCAGATGCTCACATTTTTGTCTAGCTTTAGGATGAAATATCGATGAATACATTTTTCTTTTTCCTTTTTTCAATACGTCCAAAGCGGATATGAAAGAGATTTATATGAAAAATTATACTGCACAGCAAATATATATATATATAGAGAGAGAAAGAGAGAGAGAGAGAGAGCCTCTAAAGCTTTCAGAAAATGTGCACTTTTATTGTAGATTATGAAAAAAATATAAAATTTTAAATTTATTAACTGCATGGAGTTAATAAATATGAAGAGTGCATTTTTCTGTCTTTCTTCATCAAACATTTAGCACGCTTTTAATTTTTATATTTTTTTCATAATCTAAAATAAAATTTCACATTTTGTATATTTTATATAAAGGTAAAGAGAGAAAAGGAAAAAAGAGTATTTTTCAACTGTATCTGCCAGATCTGCCTTTATTCAAGAACAGGAGAGATCATTAGTCTTTCATTTGCATTCTCGTTATCTTGTATCCCAACCTGTCGGAAAACCTTTAAACCTCGACAATTTTCATTGTGGATAGAAGGTCCCTTTTCGTCAAAAAATAGCGAGAAATTCTATGTGTAAAATCATAATAAAATAAAGCTCGGTGAATAAGTTTTGAAAGCAGAATGAAAAAGAAAGAGTACAGTTTACAAAGATGAAATTTACTTTTTGAAAAGCTTATAATTAACTTATAATCATCGAATTAATCTGCTATGATTAAATCCGCACTGTAATGTTATTTTTTATTTAGATGAATATAACGATTTACAATTTTTACAAATGATGTCGCTTCAGGAGCCTCTACATTTTCAATTTTTGAACGTTTATTATATCGTTCGAGGAGAAAACTTTGAAGAATGTGTGATATGCAATGAGAAAAAGTGGGTCGTGAGGTCAAGTCATGTAATTATAAACTAGCAGGTCTCTTGTTTGGATGAAAGTGCTCATTAAAATCGGTTAAGGTCCTTTGTTGGTATATTCTCGACTTACCAAAGCTTTGCACTCATTAAAATTGTTTTAAGTCCGTCTCCAATTAATCTGCCTGGAAAATTAATTTTTCCCCAAGGTTACGAACATTTCAATTTCGTATTCTTAAGCTTTTTCTTCCTGGTGGTTATAGAATTTATTAGTCCTACTGGGAGAAATTTTAATTAAAGGAGTTGGGATAATTCTTGATTTTATGGGTTTAAATGGAAAATTCATTAAACTCTCTTCCCAGATATTTTTCTAATTATTTTGATGAATTTCTGAGATTACCTACTGATCTTTTTTAACATCACATGTAATTTTTGTTGCAGACGAGTAGTACGAATTTATGGGGTGACTGGATGGGCGTAATGCATGGTGATGAGATCGAGTACGTTTTTGGTCTTCCACTGAATATGTCCCTCAAATACACCGACAAAGAGCGTGACCTTGCTCGAAAATTTCTATCAATCTATTCCAACTTCGCTCTACACGGGTAAGTAAAAAAATTCTAAATAAAATTCCAATTTCCTCAGTGATGCTCGACAACCCCCTCGAGAATTCATCCAGAATACGTTCTCTATTTCTGACATCAGTTATAAATATTCTCTTCTCTGAATTTTAATATGCTGTTTGAATTTGTATAAAAATAATTCCTGAATAGTAAGAAAGATAAGATACAAACATCTAAGATTATAGAAGAAAAGTATAACTTAATTTGTTGAAATTGAACATTTTCCTATTCTTTTTATTTCGGCTTTTTGAGACTTAATAACTTTCTAAGTTCTTTTTACATTACTGTTTTTATATTTTACATCGCTTCCAGTCTTTTTTTTGTTTTATTGAAATCGCTTTTACTCAATGGCAAATCTACCTATTTCCATTCGAAGTAGAACAAGTCGACGTCTGAGCGGACATGAAATTTCCATTCTGTTCTAGAGTACCTCCGTAAAGTGCGCTTTGCCTATTTTCAATGCCCAACTATTGCAATTTAGTCAACTCAGAACCCTCGAAGGGCCTTTATACCAAAAATAAGAAAAAGGAATCGGAAATCCCAAAGAGTTTTGGAAAATTCGATAAATTATTTCCGAAAACTAAAAGAAAAGCAAATCTGTATTTATGTACAAAAGGCGATTAAAGAACAATAACTCCGAAATAAAAACCTCTAAATTCTGAATTCGTCAATCGATAAAAAGAATTCCACTCTTCTGGAAATTTCTCTTTTCTTATTGCTGAGCACGTTCAAGAGTTTCGAGAATTGATTGAATTGGTTCTATTGTTCTTTTCCATTTGCTATATTTTCCTTCTTTCAATTACATCTTAAATATACTTCACTTCCAACTAAACAAAATGCACTCACTTTTTACTTCTAGAATTAATTTTTTGATTATTATTTCGAGTTAAGAATTTAAATATAAGATTTTTTAAAAAAAGCTTCCTTTATGTTTTATGGCGAACCTTTAGATTCAATATTTCTATAAAAATGAATATGTCTAGGTGAGAAAGGGAAGCGAATTAGGTTCGATAATCCGAAAGGACCTTTTTTTAGTTGCAGCAGTTATAGAAATGAGAAATCACAATCAGAAATGCATTTCGGCAGATTTCCCCCGCGTACCTACTTTAATCGCCACTTTAAAGCCGGGAGCACTTTGCCAACTTTACTATACAATATGCCAGAGTCAAATACTCGCTCGATTTACTTCAGCTACATTTTTCAATGATCGACGACTAAATTCACCCCTGGGAATCCCTCTTTTAAATATTTCGACGGTAATGGGATCCGAGGTCGTATCTTTCTGTCTACTGACAAGAAAGAATATGTTTTCTTCGATTTCTTTTCGTTTTCCTACCAGAGACTTATCCTTCGAATAATCATATTTTTGTTTATTCGGAAAATTGAGAAAAAAGAATGAATATATCGTTGAAGTTTTGATCTTATCAGCAATTTTAAAATTGCACAATTTTTATGCGATAAATGCCAAATAATAATGAAATTAGAACCACTCAATAATTATTAATTCGAATGTGAATAATTTTAAACCCGATATTTTCAAATTGGTTATCTTTTTTTATTAACTCAGAGAGTCTCGTAATAATTTAGCACAATACACCATCAAATTTTCAACAGAATGTCAGTTATTGAAAAATTTGATTAATATGAGCGCGAGTGTTCGTGCGACGCAATCAATTGGAATTTATCGATCACAAAGTTAGCAATGCAAAATTATTTTAATGTTTCATAAATATTAATGCACGAAAACTAAGCCTTAGCTCTTAAACTGAAAAGAGCTGATGCAAGAAGACTTGAATCTTAAATGTATAAAATCGGTCTCAAAATCCCTATACTGCAGATTTAATGTCTTTATAAAAGTCTGAAATTCAAAGAACGAGTTTTCTATTTTATTTCAAGAGAAGAATCAATCAATGCAATATATTATAAAGATCTTAAATCTCGATCGATTTTTCAAGCACAGAGATAACTCCGAAAATAAGAGAATCGTTAAGTTGAAATAGTGCCAAATCGTGTTGGAGAAAGCCTTCATAAACTCTTCTGATTTTTCGAATAACAAATTTGAATTTCGATTTATAAATAATTACAGAATCATTTTTCCAATTTTATTGTCGCTTTTCATTTTAAAATTCCCATGACACCGTTTTTTTTAAATTTAGAAGCAGAGTGGATCAGCGCCAAGAAGAAATTAAAAATTCCTGTCTGACAGTACGTGTTTTGTGTAGAAGTCCCTTGTGTAAAATATGCTGCACGCATGAATCTCGTGAAAACAAATATATAACTGTACGACACGTTTATAACCACTGATTTATTTTACAGACTCTGTCTCGTAAATCGAAGTAATATTGAAACAAAATTGCACGTTACTATTAACTACAACACTTCACGAGAAGCAAATCACCCAGTTTCACTCTTGCTCAATATTTTATAATTTCGATGAAAATATCAATCTACCCTCCTGTCATACATGATACTATCCGTCAATTTCAGGGCAAGCCCAAAGCACTTCAATTAACGTTAATGAAATTTCATTTAGTACATAATTTAATATTATCGCTTTTCGCTTCTAATGTAGAAATATTTTTGGGCTGATTATTATTACCACTATATAATAATGTATCGTATTATTACATTAATTAATACAATACTATTATTAATCTATTTCTGTAATATCTTATCATTTCTTTTCTGGAAGAGACTATAAATTATGAAAAATATTACACCAGCTCGGAAGAGCTTAAGGGTGAAGGAGCAATTGGAAGAAGAGTGGAGCAGACAAGTGCGATGATGAAACATAAGACGTTGTTGGGAATATGGGAAATAAAAAAACAAAAGACGCGGGAACAAGAGATACAATTTTCAGAATTTCTCTGCTAATATAAAAATACGTGTGCTATAAACAACTTAGTTGATTTAGAAGCGATAAATTAAAATTCTGTTGAAAAGTTGATAGTTCCTTAAAAAAGAATATCTTCTAAATGTAACGACTTTATTTTCAATATTTTATTCGCTTTTACAACTGCTGTATTTTCTTTAGACTCTATAAATTGATCTCAAAGACCCTAAACCGAGCAAGACCCGACATTTCGGAAACGTGCTTGGGATTCAATGCATTGGTAGCAATAATCAATGAAAATGATAACGCATCGTCGTCACGCACTCGTCGTTTCACCAGTTTCATGCTGGCATAATAGTCTACAGGAAAACGCGCTTATTATCCATTCTTCATGTGTCACGTACCTTTTATAAAGGGGACAAGAAAATGAGACATGCTGAGGTAAATAATATCTATAGGACGGATATAGCTTTATCAAACGCTCAGAAAGGAACTCGACCCTACTAAGCGTTGCAGGGATATTTTCGGATTGTTAGAGTAGCCTTTATGAGAACCGTAATGGAACACGAAGAAATGTTTCTGATGAAAAATTATCGTCACACGTTATGTTCCCAAAAAAGTGCATTTCTTCTCATAAATTCATTTTCCTCAAACACAGGACGGGAAAATTGCATTTGCATAAATAAGAGATTCCAACTTTTCTGCACTCATGTTTTTAAATATTTGTAAAAAAAATTTTCAAAATTAAAACTTTCCTTTACATTTTCTTGTTAAAACTTGATGACTTTTAGTTGCTTCCAAACTTAACTTTAGCTCTTTAAAAATTAGTTACTTCTAAACTCAAGTTTTCAAACCAGATTGCATTTAAATTTCAAAATAACATTATTAAGTATCCTTTTGGCTTTTAAATCACGTGACACTGATACATTTGTTTTTTAATACACCACCACTCTCTTGATATATTTACTACCTCCCCATAAATTCATTTTCACAAAATTTCATGTCTTCTGCCAATAAATTTGAACGTCTCTTTTTTATGTTTTTAAACCACCTGAAAATGGGATTCGTATATTTCATGGTGACACGCAACTTCCCATGCTGAAGTTCTCTTCCTATTCCTCATTGAAAATTAAATCACAGCTCATATGTAATTACAAAATATATTTTTACATTGAATTGGTCTCTATTTTTATCACAGAAGCTGCTATTCTTTTCATCATGTAGAAAGCTAGAAGCTAATTAAGAAAATTCACGGAAAAAGAAAATGGCTGAATTTACCATTTAAAATAGTTAACATGCGCTCTGAACGCAGTTTTCCTGGAATTTAGTAACGTTTACTATATTTCAAATTGTAACTTTTGCAATGAAGAAACAAGGTTTGCAATTTTCTTAGCAAAAATTACAATTTTAAATAGTAAAACTTATTAAATTCCTGGAAAAATGCAAGGGGTGGGTTTTAATGGTTTTACCGGGGATCCTTTCTACCCCTGATTTTTCGGGGACTATAATTACGAACTTTTTGCGTTTTCAAATCCCCATATTTTTATTAACTATTGACCTTTTTTTCGCGATTTCTCAACTTTTAGATAATAACTTATCACGTGGGGTGGTATTTAGGGGTGGGACCGGCGGTTCAAACCCTTCGTATAATTCGTGGGAGTACTAAAAACATTTTTCCACGTCGTTAAATGTTTATATAGTTATTAACTATGGGGTCATTTTTCGATTTTTATGTCATTTTTCGCAAGGGGTGGTTTTTCGGGGTGGCCGAGGGGGTTGATTTAATTGTAGGATTTCTTCGAATTACGATTCCTAAAGACTTGGACGATTTTAAGTTGTATAAATGTTAATTGGAACGACTTTGTAATTGCACATGCGTTAAAGTACGTTAAGGGTAGTTTCTCTCCCATAGAATTAAATAGTGTGTGATATTTCTCGATAGAACATGTTTTTCGAGGTGCCTGAAGTAATATTAGCGAAACAAATTTTAAAAACTTGAAAATTTTTTTGGATCGTTCAATGAACGTTCGAAACTTCACTCACATGAATTTAGTAACTTTAAATATTTCAAATTGTAACTTTTGCAATGAAGAAACAAGATTTGCAATTTTCAAGTAAAAATTACAATTTTAAGTAGTAAAACTTACTAAATTCCGGGAAAAATGCGTTCAGAGCGAATGTTCACTATTTTAAATGGTAAATTCAGCCATTTTCTTTTTTCCATGTTCATTTTTTATGTACCCGCCTTACTCTAAATTATCTTCTAATATTTCTATTGATCTTCCTTTAAAGGTTAATTGCTTGTGAGAGCTATAGATTCTCATCGTCTTTTGAAACATCAAAGTACTGGAATATTAGCAGAATAATCGAGGGTTGTAGATGAGGCACGTGCTTGCTTTCAAAATTAATTTCTTCGAGGTGGCAATCCACTAACGCCTAACCCATAGAAATTCTGCTAAAAGTTCCAAGCAGGACATTTTTTTATCTTCAGATTTAGAAGCTTAGGAGTTTATTATAGAA
>CAJFCP010000162.1:272714-356931 GCA_904066005.1 Synergus itoensis | reverse complement strand
TCATCTGATTGGCCTATCTTGTATTGTTTAAGTTTAAATCATTCCGAAATCGCATTTCTTGTTCTTTATTTAAAAATTTAAAAAACTCCTGAAGTGAAAAATTTTCCTGATCTGGCAACACTGGAGGCGTCGGCGCCGCGAGCTCAGCAGTTCGGCAGTACCGTAGCCACAAAGTGGGAAGTATCCTAGCGGATAATTTCGTTAGTTCGCTTCAGTTCACCAGAGTTCGCTTTCAATGCGAAAAGCAAACAATCAGACGTAACCATTCAAAAGCAACCAATCAATTAACCGCGCCATACGCGACGCATGCGCATCATAATAGAGCCCGCTTTGGGAACATTGGTACATACGGCCCTGACTTGTTTACCTGTTCCAACCTGTTCGTAAACCCGATTTTACCCGATAAGTGTCAACTGAGACGTGGTCAGAATTAGAGTTCCAGTGTAGTGAACAAAATGAATAAAAATTTCTCAAGGAAATTCTTTTTAAGTGACAGCCAAAAAAATCAACTTGCGGGACCCCGAAGTACTATTTTTAAATTCTGAAAAAAATCAGGGGACATTTTTATACCTAAAGGAAGAAGTTGTAGAGGTGCCATTTAAAAAAGTATGTAAGCCATTTTTAGACCACGCTACTAGTTACTTTTCATTTTATTGCCAAAATTAGTTTTGATTACAGTGAATTTCTTTACAATTCCAGGGTTTATAAGAAATGAAAGTCTCTCGATTTTACTTTTCTCGATTTCTTTTCGCTATTCAGTCCAGACTGCGAAAAGTTTTAAAGAAAATCTCACGGCTGCACAAGGGTGTCGATGTGCATGCAGTCCTTTATCGAAGAGAAAAAGGAAGTTAGTGTAGGAAAGAAAAGTAGAAAAAGGAAACGAGAACGAATGTTAACGAGCCGCCTAACGAGGATCCTCTTAACTTTCTCCACAAAGGAAAGAAGTATCTTCAAGCAAACTTATTTTCCCACTGAAGTTTTTTATTATCATTATCATTATTAGGTATTGCCACTATTTCGTCGATGTGCTACAATGGAATATCTCACTCGAAGGTTGCTTTGCTTTTACAAAATGATACGAAAAAGAGAGAAAGAGAGAGAGAGATAGTAAATGAAAGAGGCCGAGTCGAAAAGTACGGACTTTTCGTGTCTGACAGTTTTATTTTTTTTTATCAAATTGGCAGTGGCGTAGCTTACTCTAGGCAGGGCCGTACCGACGGTCTCAGGGGCCCCGGTGCGAAACTTTTTGGGAGCCCTTAGTGTAAAACATTAAGAACTTGCTTTTTGGTTCTGGGGGCCCCTTCGCAGTCGGGGGCCCCGGTGCACCGCATTGCCTGCACCAGCCTCGTTACGGCCCTGACTCTAGGGGGGCCCTTCTACCCTTTTAATTAAAAATTTTTAATTTTACGAATTTTCGCTAACATACTCGGGGGCCCCTGAAGCTCGGGGGCCCCGTATCATTGATACGGCTGATAAGGCGGTAGCTGCGCCCCTGCAAATTGGATAAAAACTTGGATAGTTTACTAAAGTCCGTACATTTAACCATTTAACCCAAACTATGCATAAGTGCTACTCGTCCGGAAAGTCCGTACACATATAGACACTTCCATTGCAAAAATGAGAGTCGTATAATCTAAAGTGTGAGAAAAATATATAGAGTGAGAGTGACAGAGTGAGTGTGCGAAAGAGAGTGATTATAAATAAAAATCGTATTACGTTAAATGTTGTTAGGTTATATAAATATTATAATAAATGTTACAAAGCCGTTGTATGTAATATAATTATCTGAAGCTGTATGTATAAGAGAATTACTGTAGTTAAAAAAATAAAATAAATGAAACGATGATGATTGTACTATAATAGATAGTGTATCTTCTAAATCTTTAATTACCCGGTAAGAAGGCTTGAATAGAATAGGAGTGAAAATTGCAATTACTTTTAATACCTGATTTTCCCTCAGTTCATTATTATTGTATATTATTGTATATTAATTAATATTAATAATTATAATTTAATAATTTATAATTAATAATTATTAAAGCGCGCCTACCCCCTTTTTAACATTCTGATGAATTCTATGATTCTAATTACTTAATTAATTAAATTCTCCTCCTAATATTATTAATTTTATTTAAATTATTTATTTAAATTATTTATTTATTTAAAATTATTTATTTATTTAATTATTATTTAAAATGGTAAATTTTCAATTTTAAAACAGTAAAATAATAGAGGGTCACGTGATCAAGGCAGAGCCGGATTAAGACAACTCGGGGCCCAGGACTGTAAATTCCCCTCCCCCTGGAAAAAATCTTTAGTTATCTTAAAAAAGAATTAAAATAATAAATTTTCAATTTTTATAACATTTTTTTTAAAGTTGAGGAAGAATTTGGGGGCCATGGATCGAGGAGGTCACGTGATCGAGAGGAGTCACGTGATCGAGAGGGGTCACGTGACTCCCTCGATTGTTGACACAGCGGCGCGGCGGCGGCGAGATCTTTTTATAATATAGAGAGATTAATTATATATTATATATTATTATTATTATTATTATTATTATTGTTGTTATTATTATTATTATTATTATTATTATTATTATTATTATTATTATTATAGTTCATTATTAAATGCAGTTCATTATTAAAATTGAGGATAATACATAACATATAAAACCAATTCAAATTTCTTGAATTTAAATCACTTGATTTATCCGCAGTGCAAAATTGAATTCAGCTGAATAGATCCTTCCTATCTTATATTCAAAAGTGGATAATTCAAACAATTTTATGCGCACATTTCGTGAATGAATTAGACTGAATTAAATACACTTCAAATCTCTCGTGCTTTATCCTCGGCTTTATCTCTACTTTTATACGTTGAAATCTTAAATTTTTTATTTTATTCTATTCAAGCCTTCTTATCGGATATTTATATTCCTTTTGATGAAAATTTTTGTAATTATTGGGATAATTTGATATTGTAACATTTTAAGAATTCCAAGCTGCTATCGCAAAAGAGGAGGTGTTAAAGTTCTTTTTAATGATAAGAGTTTATTTGATTTTGATGTGATGAATTTATCAGATTGCAGTCAATTAAAAAAATGCGGAAAATGCAGCATATTGTTCTGAGTTTACAAATGGTTGCCATCTTTATTATGTCGCCTTCTTTGGTCACAATAAATCGTCCTTTCAATATCTTTGAGAAGAAAAACGAGAAGCTAGATAAGCAGGGAGAGTCCTTTCCGTACGACTATGCAGATAAAAGATACTTGTAAGAAAAATGAGGTTTCGCAAATTTTCCACGACATCCCGCGAGCAACAAGGCAGCCTCGTGTAGAAGTAATAACGAGAACCTACTTTGTAAAAGATGTCGTATCTGAAAGAGAGAGAGTACGTGAGCACAATAGCAAAAGAGAAAAACCACTATGTTCAATAAGGAAGAAAAAGATCGAGTTGTACAAATTACAAGTAATTACGGTACTACAAGAAATATATTGGAAAAAATTTTTACAAGATGACCGTTAAAAATCTGCCAATTAAAATTGAAGAAGTTAATGTCAACTTTTATCAATTAAAGTCAATAGTTAACAGTTATAAATAAAATTATGCATCAGTAGATTAAAAATATGTCTCTTAAAACGTTGATGAATATATCTTTCTGATAAAGGAAATGTTTTGATTCGTAAAAAGACTAAAAGGATATTTTTACTTGAGATGAAAAATTGAATTGACCTTGTTCTGATGTGTTTGAATCATAGGTAAGAGGAAAACGTGATCCAAGACAGATATATAGAGACGCAGTGTATATATGTATATAGTAGTATTTTCTTCGGATAGTATATTCTACAATGTACTTTAGTTACATAAGGTCACATTTTCACGGTACGACGAAGGGAGAAGCCCATTACCGGAAGACAATATTGCGATTCCTCCAGGCGAGTCGGTGTTATTCTAAGAATATTGCAGCAAGAAAGAAGCAAGCTTCTTTTCTTCTCTATCTTTCTTTTACTCTCTACTTCCCTTTGCTGGCACGCGCATCTCTGATAAGAAGACAGCGAAGTGCTAATTTTCTCACTCACAACAGTTTCTTCCAGACTTCTTTTTCTTCCAGACTTTTTCAAGTAAAATCTGGACCAATTCTGCGAAAAATATATATCTTTTGGATATACTTAATAGTTCAAATAAATATTTTATTTTTTATTTTCTTGCCCTTTGTAAAGGGCAAGAGATGACTAAATTATTGTAATAAATTAAATTCGCGTAGCCTCTGCTTGGCTCTAATTACAATGCTTTATTTATTGAAGCGTGAACCAATTTTGGCTTTTGGTTTGGCTTCAATTTTTCATATCAAATTGAATTTTGCACAATGCTCTCCCATCCTCATGCACGTAAATTAATGCAATGAATAGAGTAGTGGTCAGCAGTTTGATATTCGACATCCACGTTCCATATTATAATTTATGGCGGGCGCTCATGGAATACTTAATTAATCACCAAGTAATTACTAATTTTCATATGATCGAGAGAAAAATAATTGTAAAAATGTGCTAATGAAAATTCATTACAGATATCTAATTACAAGGATCTTAGAGAACTACCAGTAGATAAAGTTACTTTAATCAGACGTCTTCTCACGTTCGTCCGGCCAGACATTGGTTTTACTACTGCGCCACAAACGATCCTCGGAAATAGCAAATAGGTAATTGAATTCAAAGACAATGCCATTTTAAGAAGTTTATCTCACTTCTTTAAACACCCCACTTTATTGTCCCTTTATTTAGGAATAAAACTAACCAAGTGCTTTAATGTATTTTTCAAACCGCGATTTCAAAATAATAAATAAAAAATAATAAATTTTCCCTTTAAATTGCTTTAGAAATCAAATTCAATCATCGTTGCAATATTTATCAAATAATCTAAGAAATTTTTCAAGATTTCACAATACATGTCAATTTTTAATCAGACTAGCAAACCAACACGTGTGCTACGCGCACGATTATTTCTTTTCCTTCTTACAACATCAAGTCATTCAAAAACCAATAAAATTTCACTGATTCAAATTTAAAGAGCAGATTTAAAACAATAATCAAATTTATGCGAGATTTTAGAGATATTTCCTTACATCATCTTTTTTAGAGAGTTTCAAAATGTTTCTAGGAATTTTATTGGATTTTGACAATTTTTAAGTGATTTTTACGAAGTTTTAAAGATTTTTAGGATTTCTAAAAGATTTCGTAGAATTTTAAGGTATTTTAAGATATTTTGCGGAATTTGAGCGGAATTCATGAAATTTTAAGAGATTTTTTAAAGGGAATTTTAAGGGATTTGAAATTTTTTTAAATTTTGAGGAATATTATGAGGTTTCTAAGAACTTTAAGAGATTTTAACGAATTTTAAGCGATTTCTAATGTTTTCGTGAAATTTCGAGGAATATCAAGCGAATTCAAAAGATTTTTATGATTCTTTAAAGATTTTGTGAAATTTAATGAGATTTCTAATAATTTTAATGAATTTTCAACGATGTAAAGGGATTTTAAATTTTATCCTAGAATTCAAGAAGTTTCTGAGAATTTTAAGAAGTTTTCACCAATTTTAAGAGATTTCAACGAATTTTAAGCGATTTGGAAGTTTTCGTGAATTTTTAAGTGATTTGAAAAGGTTTCTGGGTGTTTTAAGAGATTTTTAAGAGAATTTTAAATGTCGTCAAAAATTTTCCAGGAATTTTAAAAGAATGCAAGACATTTTAATAATTTTAAAAATATTTTATGGGATTTTTAAGAATTTTGTGAAATTTCATGAGAGGGATTTTCTGATTTTTAAAAGATTTTGTAGAATTTAAAAGGATCTTGAAAGTTGTCGTAAAATGTTAAAGGATTTTATGGGATGTTTCTAATTTTGAAACGGTTTTGTAGAATTTTGAAGGATTTCATGGAATTTGATAAGATTTCATGATTTGAATGGTTTTTGTGTATTTTCAAGGGATTGTAAGAGGTTCCTGGGAGTTTTAAGAGAATTTTAAATGTCGTTATAAAATTTTCAGAAATTTTAAAAGAATGCAAGAAATTTTAATAATTTTAAAAATATTTTATGGGATTTTTAAGAATTTTGTGAAATTTTATGAGATTTCGAGTAATTTGAAGGGATTTTCTGATTTTTAAAAGATTTTGTAGAATTTAAAAGGATTTTGAAGGTTTTCGTAAAATGTTAAAGAATTTTCTGAGATTTTTCTAATTTTTAAAAGGTTTTTGTATAATTTTGAAGGATTTCATGGAATTTGATAAGATTTCATGATTTTAATGGTTTTTGTCGATTTTCAAGGGATTTTAAGAGGTTTCTGAGAGTTTGAAGAAATCTTAACGAATTTTAAGGGATTTCGAAGGTTTTCGTGAAATTTTTTTTGCGCCATTAGTTTGTTTTTCTTCCTTCAACTTCAAGTCATTCAAAAGCCAATGAGGTTTGCAACAACAATATATTGTGACACCATTTTTTTAAGATAGGATATTATAAAATATGCAAAATTAATTATTCCAAAGGAATAAGGATTCAAACTTCAATGCATTCAAGCTTTGCATTTGAAAAATTTAAAACAAAATAAAAATGAATTTTTTTTGCCCTTTAAATTGCTTTACAAATGAAATTCAATCATCGTTGTTCAGAATACATTGAAATTTGTTAAACCACTTTGTGTTTTTCAAGTATAAATAAGCTTTCCTAAATCTAGATATAAATTGATTGACGTTAATTGATTAATCCACTTCCGATGACTTGAGGTCACATTTATAAATAAGATTTCCATAATTTGTTTTATCGCAACCTAAAGAGCAAATAGGCTGGTCTAGATATGAAATAAACTCCCAACGACATTTTGTTCTAGGATCTAATAACTCCTTCTATTATTAACGACAGGGGTATGCAAATAGGTTGTCTTTCCGCTCTGATTATGCACAATTTTCCAATAACGGTTTATAATAAAACGCTGCATCTCATCTCTAAGGCGAGAATTTCTTCGCATTAGATCACCACTCTGGAAATAATATTTACTGGAACGGTAGGAAAACTATTTTCAACTCTTTCTCCCTTCTGTGACTCTGATAACCTGATAACTCTGATAACGATTTACTCTATTTTTCATGACCTCAATTAAATTATTATCCGTGAGAATAACAACATTTTTCAATATACCATTTTTAAAAAGAGTTTCCAAGAGTTTACAGTGTGGATTCAGAATTCACATTTTTTGATTTTCTATTCGCATTTTTCAGGTCGTTAAATTGCCAGACCGGAAATTGCAGTTGGAAGGAAGTCCATTTTTCAATTCTCTAGACAGCGATGTCGGCATGATACGTGAAAGTACAAAGGGTATTCCGGAGGCGCTTCTTAAATCCTGTGACAGTAGAAATGGCGCGAAGAACTGGTATATAAAGAAGCTGAATCGATCGGTCACCATTTCCGGCATGCGCACTCTCCGATTGGCCAGCTATGGTATATTAATTAAAAAAAACGAGAGACTTCATTCCTTCGCTGCTCAGCAGTCGGTCAAAATGCAATCAATTCAATTTATTTATAAGTAATTACGTTTCAAACATCAGCAATTTTGGTTGAAATCAAGTCTAAAACATTGAAGATCCAGTATGAATATTATCAAAATAATATATTTTATAATCTCTATATTCAAAATTATAAATTTAGCACGGACACGAACCCTCGAGTGCCCTACATGTCGGTAAATGTCGGTAACAGGAATCTACATTTACTGATATACGATCCATTCAAGATTCAACAGGAAACTTTTTATAAGGTCAAGATTTTGGGCTCAATTCTTTCCTTGATTTTAAGATATGTAATAAAACAAATCATTTCTAATTCGAGTCCTCGATTTACATATATATCTATGATCGTTCAATACTGGTATTTGGACTATACTGTTTTAAGACGGCCTACATTAACTTTATGAATTTATAATCAGCAAAAAAGGTTCATCAACTCGTTTCTAATAACGTCCAAAGCTTTCGAGATAAAAATGAAGATTTTTCTTTCTGAAATTCAATGTAATTGGATTAATACTTTATAATTATAAATAAATTACTTTTAAGACTACATTTTCACACAGTTATTAATTATTTTCTTTTTTAATCGAATTTTTTTTGGTACACGTCTTAATATCAAAAATATGATACACACGAACGTGTGTATCATAATAAATATGTGTACTGAAAAAATTCTGAAACCCTTGAACGTGCTTCAATTTCAAAAGCACGTTTTTCACGAGTTGCCGGAGGACTTTTCGAGATTCCATCCTCTAGGAACTGAAGTTCTGAGTTACATAAATAAAAAAAATTCTCGAAGTTTTATTAGATGTCGAAATATTCAGTACAAGAGTTCAAGAATAAAAATAACTTGTACAAACAATATAAATAGTAACATATGAAGATATATAATTAAAATTGCTAATTTTAATCGACTTTAATACAAAGAACCTCTTTTTTTATCTCGTGAGTTAATAAAAGAGATCCGATCCCTACATAGCATAAATGCTAACTTAGAGTTCACTCTGGAATTAGTTATCTTTTTAAAAAATGATAATTTAGTACCGAATGATTTCATAGCTACAGAAATTCATTGACCTTCATTTCTAAGTTGGCCCGTTGGTGGATCTAAATATAAAAAAGCCAACCTAAACTCATTCGGTCACGTATCATCGACAAGGATATTAAATTTTACGGTAATCATCCTTGGAGGACATTACCATAAATTATCGCATAAAATCGATGAATAATCGTATACAAAACAGTGTTCACACATTATCCCAAACGATAATTCATAAATCATCACTATGACAGTTTTCTCTCATGATGACATTTTTTTTTCATTTATTCAATCTTCCTTTCCAAATTTATTTTAATTTTTACAATAACAATATATCTCAAAACATTTCGCACTGCAATATTTATCAAATAATCTAAGAAATTTTTCAAGATTTCACAATATATGTCAATTTTTAATCGGATATTATAAAATATGCAAAATTAATTATTCCAAAGGAATAAGGATTCAAACTTCAATGCATTCAAGCTTTGCATCTAATTCAAATTTATTTACAAATTTACATACCTAATATATGTTATCACTTCCAACTTTATTGAAAAAAAATAAATGAAAAGTAAATGGCTCTCAAAAAAAAAGCGATTAACAAAGTTTATGATCTCCAGACTGAACAGGATGAAAATTTAAAAGCAATTCTTTTTTTTCGATGTTATCTTTATCGATTGTTTTCAAAATTTAGGAATTTCATCAACGATTATTCAAAAAATAAACGATCACTTTTGAGGCACGTGCCTGAGTTTAAGTCACGTTATTGATTCAATTCATTGCATAAAATTTGTCTAGCTATTAACAATGATCAGCACGAATTTAGAATCGTAAATTTCTGTAAAAGATAGGTAAATACATTACTACTAATGCGATTAACGAGTTTTACAATCTTGTTAAAAAAAAGAGGAAGACGCCCGGGATGTGTCCGCTCAGTTTGCTCCCACGAGTTAGAATTGATTAATTAGCACTTTTAATGTTACGCTTCGATACGCCCGTGAAACGACGACTATTTAAATTCTAAGTGGATTGAGACCTTTGTACTCTTCGTAAAAATGACCCCCAATGTCCGAATAATTAGTAAAATAGGACGTTTCTCTAAGAGGATCTTAAAGGTTTAAATTTCTTACCTCCAAATTTAAATATGTAAAACTTCACTGTCATCCTGACATATTCCAAATTAGGAAAAGATTGAGATTCCCAGGAAAAGATCTACGAAAACTCAACTGGCTAGAAACTTTCAATTTGTCATTTGATATATGTTAGATCAGATAAAGTCAATAATCTCGGTTTTAGCTTCGTGGAAAAAAATTTTTTCTTTATGAAATTCTGATGACAGAGTCAATTTACATCTTACACTCAGAAAAAAGTTTGTTTGAATCAAACAAACGTATCATTGATATAGGGTCAATGAAAAAATATCTTTAAATTAAAAAAAATTTGTTTGATTCAAAGAAACTTTTTTTTAATATGATGAAATCAATTTTTTTGAGTTAAAGACAATTTATTTGAATCAAACAAATTTTGTTTAATTCAAAGATATTTTTTGATTGACCCTATATCAATGATACGTTTGTTTGATTCAAACAAACTTTTTTCTGAGTGTATAAACGGTATAAACCTAATAACTTTTTTGTCCATTTTTTTATAGCGATTCAAGTCATAGAATAGCAGGGTGGCCACATGTCAGGGAAGTCAGGGAAGTCAGGGAAATGTCAGGGGAAAAAAGATTGTTAGGGAAATGTCAAGGAAATGCGAGTAGTTGTCAGGGAAAATAGAAATTAACATTTATGCTAACTATGTTACTTTTTTTGTATTACATATATAGCTTTTATAGTTTATTCAACAGATTTTAGAAGCTTTCCAAGGATTTTCAAGGATTACAAAGAATTTCCAGGCATTCTTTGACATTATCTGGATTTCTAATGATTTTCAATAATTTTAAGGGATTTTAAAAGGATTTCATGAAATTTTTAGAGATTTTTAAGAAAGTTTAGGGAATTCAAAGGATTTTAAGGTATTTTAAAGTTCCTTGTGGAATTTTAAATAATTTTAAACAGCTTTTAAAAATTTTAAGAAAATTTAATTTTTTTTTAAAGTGATTTTAAAGGATTACAATGTTTTTCATGGAATTTTTAAGAAATTTCTAGAGTTTTTCAAAAATTTGAAGAGATTTTTACGTATTTTAAAGGATTTCAAATTTTTTCGTGGAATTGTAAAGAATTTTAAAAAGCTTGTAAGAATTTTAAGAAATGTTGACGTTTTCAAAATGATTTTAAGGATTTTAAATATTTCTCATGGAATTATAAAAAATTTCAAAAGTTATTTTTGATTTTTAAAAGATTTTGTGAAATTTTAAAGGATTTTATAGAATTTTAAAAGATTTCATGGAGTTTATGAGATTTTATGGGATTTTAAATATTGCAGTGTAATTTTAAGGAATTTAAAAATGTTTCAATAGATTTTTAAAAGATTTTCTAGGATTTTGAAGGATTATAAAGAATTTCCAGACATTTCTTGACATTCTCTACACCCAGAAAACAGTTTCTTTAAATCAAAGAAATGTTTCTTTGATTTAAAGAAACTGTTTTCTGGGTGTAGGTTTCTGATACTTTCAACAGATTTACAGTAATTTTAAGGGATTTTAAAATATTTCTAGGAATTTAAAGGAATTACAAGAGATTTTACCGATATTTGAAAGATTTCGTGGAATTTAAAAGAATTTCATGAAATTTTAAGAGATTTTTAAGAGTTTTTAGAGAACCCAAAGAATTTTAAGGTATTTTAAAGTTCCTTGTGCAATTTTAAATAATTTTAAACAGCTTTTAAAAATTTTATGAAAATTAAATTTTTTTTTAAGTGACTTTAAAGGATTACAATGTTTTTCATGGAATTTTTAAGGAATTTCAAAGGTTTTTAAAATTTTCAAGAGATTTTTACGTATTTTAAGGAATTTTAAAGTTTTTCGTGGAATTGTAAAGGATTTTAACAACCTTGTAAGAATTTTAGGAAATTTTGACATTTTTAAAATGATTTTAAGGAATTTATTAAATATTCCTCGTGGAATTTATGAGATTTTATAGGATTTTAAATATCACAGTGTAATTTTAACGAATTTAAAGACGTTTCTAGGAATTTCAAGAAATTTCAAGGAATTTTAAGAGATTTGAAAGGTTGTCGGAAATTTCCGAGATTTTAACGGATTTTAAGTGATTTAAAGTGATTTGATAGGACTTTAAAGTTTGTCGTGGAATTTTAATAAAAGGTTTTTAAGAGATTTTATATATTTTTAAAAGATTCCGTAGAATTTTAGGGAATTTAAAAAGATTTCATTGAGTTTCAAAACATTTAAAGTTATCTTATACTATATTTTTAAAAAATTTCAATAGCAATTATTATTGAAAATTTATTCACATTTTTAATACTTTTCTGTCAGGGAAATTTGCTTTAAGTCAGGGAAAAGTCAGGGAAGTGTCAGGGAAATTGAAAAATTGGATCTTGTGGCCACCCTGAATAGGATACCTTTTTAGTAATTTTATTAATAAAAATAGAAAGTCTCATTTGACATAAAATAGGTTTAAAATTTCTCAAAGATTTGTCAGTAGTTGAATTTAGAACTTGAATATTTAGGAATGATTTTGTGCATCGTTGATTCAAGCCCTTCCGTGTCTGATTCTCGCAATTAATGAATATTAAATTTAGATGCTCGAGGGTCGCAACTTCATACCCAATTAATCATACTCTTACAAGGCTAGACCGCGATATTAATTAGCTGTAAATGTATAATTAAAAACAACTTATTGCGCAACGGTAAGAAGGGATTGAATTTTAAACAAAATTCTCTGCTTTAGCTAATAAAATAAGTGTCTGGTTATTAATTAACACCATTTCCTAATCACTCGTTTAACTTATCTTAACACTATACTAAAAATAAAATTGATTTATGTAGAATTAAGTGACGAGTACTATAGTTTTCTAAATATATTTGGGCTTATTCTAAACGTTCTGTAATTTTCCTCTTGTAAATAATTTTCAAGGTCCGAGATAAATCTTCGAATGCCCAACTGGGATCTGTAAGTGGGGCCCATTTTCATACCAAATATTGGGGCAAACTAGTTGGGCCCAAGTTATTATTTGGGCTGACCAATTAATAATAAAATGTTAAAATTAGTTAATCTTTATGTTAAGTATATTATAAAGAAAACTTGTTTTTACCCAAACAAGATTTATTGCTTTTTTTTAATCTTTACATATGAACGGATCGATATATTTAACAAATGAACAAATTATAGATTAATTATAATCAAATATATTGAAAACATGAACCAATCGATATCAATTATTATATTATTGTATAATATATAATTATATAATTATATTATTATTATATTATTATATTATATATATTGTATATATTATATTATATATTACATTATATTTAGGGCTCGGTTTAGTTAACTCTGAGAGTTTTTAAAATATTTTTTCGAATTTCGATTTTTAAAACACATATTTAAATCGGAAATTTTCTTGCGTATCTTTTATTCCCCATTATAAAAAAAAAATTATTAAAGCTCTCAGGGGCCAACTAAATCGAGTGCTAAAATTCTATAACCGGTTATTGCATGTAACCCTTCAAGTGGTCTCCAAACTAATCTGATATTAAAAAAAAAAATGTATTTTCACAAATATTTTTTTCAGCCGATGATTAATAAACTCGAATGATTTCGCCTAAAGGGCAAAACGAAATTTAATCCACTACCGTGTGAATATTTTATTGATTACATTGAATTCCATTAAAAGATGAAATAATGTGTTAATGAGCTTTCTAAATCTGAACCAGCGATAATTATACCAGCGATTCCAATTAGCGTATAAAAGCTGATTTGGAATCAATACTATACTTATCGCTGATTCAGATTAAGAGAGAGAAGAGAAAAGAAGAGAAGTCACTTCATAATCAATATTCGTAATCCGGTTTTTTGTGGTTGAATTGGCAGTAGCCTTGCTTTCGTTGTACCAATGTAACAACCTGTTGATAGGATCAGCCGCCTAGCCAGTCTCTTCTTGGCAGGATCTCCCTTCTTTGATTCCCCTTCCCCTTCCACTATTATCAGTGGAGGTTATCGGCTTGGGTTTTCAAAGGCTATCTGGGGAGGCGTCTGGCTCTTCTGGAGGAGAGACTCTACGGCTACGGCTGAGCCGATGGAATGGACCAGACTGCGAGGTTCCTACCGCACATTCACCTCATACTGACGTCACGTATACGACCGACATCGCGACTCCATTACCATTACGTTAGTCTCAAGTCGCTCGTTTCATGAAAAATCTTCTGAAAAACCTAGCAGAGTTTCCTTTTCTTAAGATAAAGAGTCACATGAGACAGAAATTACGAAAGAAAAAGTAAATAAAAGTAGTCTAGTTGCTTTTTAGAAGCTTAATGGTAGATTGGTCCAGATTAGGTGTTAATCGACTTTCCGCGAGACAGTAATTTCGAAGAAATAACCAGCGATTTTAAAGTTTTTCGTGGAATTATAAAGAATTTTAAAAAGCTTGTACAAATTTAAAGAAATTTTGACATTTTTAAAATGATTTTAAATATATTAAATATTCCTCGTGGAATTAAAGACAAATTTCAAAATAATTACCAATAATTTTAAGAGATTTTCACGCATTTTAAGAGATATTAAAGTCTCGTAGAATTTTGAAGGATTGTAAGAAATTTTAAGATATTTTTAGGAATTTTAAAAGATTTTGAAGTTTTTTGAGGAATTTGAGGGTGTTGGAGCCAAGTTCTAATTTAAAAATTCGATTTCTTCATTTTACTTAACAAATATTAAAATTGGAATTTTATCTCTCTGTAGAATTAATCAATTTTTAATTAGAATTATGCGTACAGAGCGAAAAAATATCTAATTCAAATATTTTTTAAATAAAATGAAAATATTTAATTTTGAAGCTTAAAATAATTCTTCGTTTTGTGCAAAAAGTATCAAAATTAAATATTTTTTCGCTCCGTACGCAGTCTTATATTTGAAAAAAGATTAGTGCTACAGAGCGAAAAAATATTTATCTATAATTTTCGTTGAGTGAAATGGAGAATGGAATTTTAGGCTTAACACTTGGGTCCAACGCCCTTAAGGAATTTAAAATGATTTTGTGGAATTTTAAAACAATTAGTGAAAATTTAAAGGTTTTCATAAAATTTTAAAGTTTTTTGAAGAATTTAAGAGATTTGAAATGATTTTGAGGCATTTTAAAACAATTAGTGAAAATTTAAAGGTTTTCATAAAATTTTAAAGTTTTTTGTGGAATTAAAAAAAATGGCAAAAATTATTTTTGATTTTTAAAGGACTTTGTGAGGTTTTTGTTTGTAAAAATTTTTATTTAGAAATTTTAATGTATTTTAGAAAATTTCAAAGTTCCTTATTGAATTTTAAAGAATTTCACAAGATTTTTATGATTCGTAAGAGATTTTGTGAAATTGTAAAGAATTTCATGGAATTTTAATAGATTTTAAAGAATTTATGACATTTTATAGGATTTTAAAAATTATAGTTAAATTTTGAGAAATTGTTTTATGATATGCTTGAGAAAGTAGTGTAAGGGCATAAGAGAATTAAAATAATACTAATTTCAGAAAATTGTAGAACTCTCTAAAATTGAATCAGTGAAAGTTGACTGATTTTTAGTGACTATTTTTTCAAGATTTCATTCAGTGAAAAATCACTGAGAATCAGTGAAAAGTCACTGAAATTTTTAGTAATCGTCACTAAACTACTGAAAATTTCAGTGACTTTTCACTGATTTTCAGTAGATTTTTCACTAATTAAAATCGTGAGAAAAGAGTCACTGAAAATCAGTGGAATTTGACTGGGAATCAGTGAAATTTCACTGATTCAAGTTTAGAGAGAAGATTTCACAGAATTTCAAAAGGTTCAAATAAATTTCAAAGAGTTTCAATGAATTGTAAAGGATTTCGTCATTCAAAAAAATCTTAGGATTTGAATGGATTTCAAAAGTTTTCCTTAGAATTTTAAGATTTATTAAAAGAACTTAATGGACAGGTCTCACACATTTCGTGAGATTTTAAACAATTTCAAGGAAGCTCCTATAATTATATCGAGTTTATAAATAAATATTTATATCCTATAAATATTTCCCACTCTCTCAATCTGAATTAGTAAAAAATTACTAATTAATTAGTGCCGATTCGTTTACTAATTCACTTTAGTAAGCATTTTTACTATCAATTAATAAAAAACTACTAATTCACAGTAAAAAACAACTAATTCATTTAGTAAGGGTAACTAAATCAATTAGTGATCCTTACTTAATGAATTAGTAGTTTTTTACTGCAAATTAGTAATTTTTTAACTAACTGATTAATCTGAAATACTCTCTAAATCTGAATTAGTGAAGTCGGTCACTAATTTACTTTAGCGAAAAATTCTACTAATTGTTAGTCATTTTATGACTAAAACTTTAGTGAAAAGTGCAAAACTACTAAATGAAATAATGAAATACAACTAATAATTAGTAAAAATTTTCACTAAAATAAATTAGTGATCGACTTTTCACTAATTCAGATTTAGAGAGTACATATATGTATTTCAAATTAAATAATAATATATTGACGTAATAAAAAGGGGTTTTTAGGGGGAAAAAGTGGATTTTCTCTTATGAATGGCACCCCGTTAACCACCCCCACCACTTCTGGATACACCCACAGGTCTGAAGTAATCACCTTGACAATCTCTACAAGCCCGGCCTGACATAGTGAATATATATAAAATCATGGGAGTTGGAGTGACCGACTATTAGTCCTCCAGATTCGCGAGCCCGGACGGTACGCGCGCTTTCGATTAATTCTCGATTCAAATCAAATCAACACTCGAGATTCGAAAATCGCCGGTGCCGGTCCGTCTAGCTGCCCGCGTCCAGTTCCCAATCAAAGTGAACCTAAAGCCTTTAATTACCATTTTTTCCTTTTTCATCAGTTTTACTTTTTTTTTATTTTAAAAATGTCGAGTTTTGGCTTTTATTTGGCTATTGCCTGTTTCAACATTTTCTTCGCAGGAGATGTGTTGGCCTGTCTGGGAAAAACAATGCTGCGTAAGCGATTTTTCATTTTATATCTATTTCAATATTGAAACACAAAATATACCAACAATATAAACCAATTTAATTTAAAGAAAATTGTTAAATTGGATACTTCTTAAATGTAACTAATTTCAAGAAAATTGGGTCAGTAAAAAATTTTTTTAAATTTTATATTAAAAAAAAGTAAACCGCAAAGAATAAGAAGTCGATTTTTTAAATTATTATTAGAACGCTAAGAATGAAAACTTGATTTTCGATACATTATTTATATGATTTTATTTAATTTTCTTAAGTTAATTAATTAGTACCCTTTCGTGAATTTAGCAACTGATATTACTTTTACACAGAGGAAGAAAAAAATTAGTCTATTACATTTCACGGACACTCATTAATCAGCAGCCTCACCTATTCATCCATTCATCAAAGTCCATTGAAAAAAAAAAAAAATGGTGAACGCATGACCGGTTCACATACTCAATTTCGATCGTATGACTGAAAACGTCAATTTCTTTATGCACCGGAAATGAAGAGGGCTTGGTCCACACGTAACTTGCTTTTAGATTAGCATTCCTCGTATTCTCGTTCCATTAGTTTTCGTGGGAAAATTCTGTATGAATAGACATTTTAGGTTTCAATTTTAAGCCAATCGGAAGGATATATAGATATATAGATATATAGATCACTCATATATTCATATTCAATATATATAGATAATATTTCTCTTTTTTTACGAATTACTTCATTATCAAATATTTGTTTTGTCTAGACGCAATTTGTCAAGTGGGATTTGCATTCTAGAGTTTCATTAGGGTTGAAAACCAGACTAGTTTCCCAGTAAAGCCAGCTTTGTGTGTTTACACATCTGGTCAGGAGGAGAAAGCGATATTTACTCTTGAGCAGCGAAATTATTCAGTGGCTGTTACTCCCTTTGGTGTAATCGGATTCAACAATGTTGCAGATTCAGATCTCACAACGCTTGAAATTGACCTACAACACAGTTGAAAAAAATATATAAATATAAATTGAATATTTTAATATTTATAACAATATATTTGAATTATTGGGAATGTTTCTATTTAATAATTTTACTCTACACCTGTCTGGGGCCAAACTAACGAATTTAATTGTTCACTGCCTACACGGAAAAAAGAAAATGGCTGAATTTACCATTCAAAATAGTGAACATGCACTCTGAACGCATTTTTCCAGGAATTTAGTAAGTTTTACTATTTAAAATTGTAATTTTTGCTAAGAAAATTGCAAACCCTGTTTTTTCTTTGCAAAAGTTACAATTTGAAATAGTATATGTTAGTAGATTCCAGGAAAACTGGGTTCAGAGTGCATGTTAAATATTTTAATGGTAAATTCAGCCATTTTCTTTTTTCCGTGTACTGAATTTTCTCGGTGTCAAATTAAAAAAATTCTTTCTTATTTTCTTTCACCTGTAGGAGCTGGAGGATTAACATGCCAAGACAAGCAGACCATTCTGGACGAGCACAATCGGCTACGACAGTTGGTGGCATTGGGACAAATTCATGGCCAGCCTGGGGCAGCCAACATGATGGAGATGGTAAACTCCTCGATTTGCTTCCTTTTTGACTTTTTGACAGTCTGACTCACCGATCTGGTTCTGTAGAAAAATTACAGCCTCTAAATTGGAATCCTTTCCTTGAAACTCATTCAAAAAAAAACTTCTTTGATATTTATAGATAATTAAGAGACACCTGAGAGTTCGTATCATTATAAAAGGAACTAGGCTAATTGATACGAATTTAATTAATTTTTTGTGCTCTATTGACATTCATTTAACATTTTTTCTGTGGACAGTCTTTTTTTATTGAATTAATAAACAGGCTGATCAATTTACTGCAGGTTTGGGACGACGAGTTAGCAGCAACTGCACAAAAATGGGCTGATAGTTGTGCCACAACTCATGACACCTCCAGGGATGTTCGTAAGTTTCAACATTTTTATTAATTTTTATTTTTAATAAAATAAAAATTTTTAATTTTCTTTTTTAATATTTAACCCTAAGAATACCTCTCAAATTTATAAAAATAATGGCGCAATTAAGGGTATTGAATAAATACCAACCAAGAATTTTAATTGAGTCAGAAACTTATAAGCTGGATGTGAACGATGAGATTTGCGATCATTGTTATCAGGACTTAATTCATGGCGATTATTATTTATATCACCTCCTAATGGAATGCCAAATCTTTACAAAAGGAAGAAACTTATACATAAGCCAAAAAAATGATGTTCATGAGATAAGAAACGCATGGTTTGATATTTTAAATGACCCGGAAGTTAAGTCAATTAGAAAAGTAATCGCTTTCCTCAAACAGATCTTGGTAACAGGTTAATTCGACTATAAATTAGTTAACAAGAACTTAAAATCTATGTTAAAATTCTTTAAAATCTCTAAAAATTCCAAGAAACCTTTGAAAATCTTTGAAATCACTTGAAATTCGTGAAAATCTCTTAAAATTTCCAAAAACTTCTTTAAATTCTTTTAAATTCTACGATAACAATTAAAATCCCTTTTATATCCTTTAAAATCAATTAAAAGTATTAGAAATATCTTTAAATTCCATGAAATCCCTTAAAATTCCACAAAAATTTTCAAACTCATAAATCTTCTCAAATCCACGTTAAAATTCATGAAAATCTCTAAAAAATCTTAGAATTTTTAGATTAGAAATCTCGTCAAATTCCATGAAATCGTTAACGATTCTACGAAATCTTTTAAAAATTAAAAAAACCTCTTGAAATCTTTTAAAATTATTATAAATCTCATAAAAATCCATCAAATCCCTAAAAATTCCACAATATCTTTTAAAAATCAACTTTCTTGAAAGTCCTTAAAAAATGTACAGCCTTTGAAATTCTTTTAAATTCAACTAAATCTTTGAAAAATTGTAAAAATCTTTTGAAATCTCTCCATAAAATTCCATGACAAACTTTAAAATCTTTTAGAATTCCCAGAAAATTCTTGAAATTTTACGGTAACATTGAAAATCCCTTTATGTCTGTAAAGTCCCTTAAAACTATTGGAAATCTTATCAAATTCCATGAAATCCTTAAAAATATTACAAATTCTTTTAGAAATTAGAATAATTACTTAAAAATACTTAAAAATTCAGAAAAACCTTCAAAATCATTAATCTCTTAAAATCTGTGTTAAAATTCTTTAAAATCTCTAAAAATTCCAAGAAACCTTTGAAAATCTTTGAAATCGCTTGAAATTCATAAAAACCTCTTATAATTTCCAAAAACTTCTTGAAATTCTTTTAAATTCTACGATAACAATTAAAATCTCTTTTATATCCTTTAAAATCCATTAAAAGTATGAGAAATGTCTTCAAATTCCATAAAATCCCTTAAAATTACACAAAAATTTTCAAACTCATAAATCTTCTGAAATCTCTTCATAAAATTCCATGACAAACATTAAACTCTCTTAAAATTCCCCGAAAATTCTTGAAATTGTACGGTAATATTTAAAATCCTTTTATATATTTAAAATCTGTTAAAACTATTAGAAATCTTTTATCAAATCCCATGAAACCTTTTAAAATTCTCACAAAATCTTTGAAATATCAGAAAAATCTCTTGAAATCACTTAAAATGATTAGAAATCTCATAAAATTCATTAAAACCGCATAAAACTCTTACAAACTTTTTTACATTCCTTAAAACTTCACGAAAACCTTAGAAATCGTTTAAATTCGTTGAAATCTTTAAAAATTTTTTTAAATCTCTTAAAATTCCTTAAAAATTTCAAAAAATTGAGAATATCTTAAAATCCCTTAGAATTTTTAAAAGTCTCTTGAAATTCCATAAAATTCTACGAAATATTTTTTTAAAATCCTAAAAATCTCTCGAATTTCGTAAAAATTACTTAAAAATCGTCAAATTCCCTTAAAATTCCTAGAAACCTCTTGAAATTCCTCTCTAAAAAAGTGTTTCCTCTCTAAAAATGTCTCGAGAATCTCGAATAGATTATAGTTTCAAATCTAATTGGATTTGGAATGACTTTCAATGAAATTGTAAGAAGAAAAATAAAACAATCGCGCGCGTATCGCGCCTCTTGGTTTTCTAGTATTTATAAAAAATGTTTCCTTATATTTTATAAATTAAATAATTACAACATGTGTTTTGCTTTATAAACAATAATAGTTGTTAGATTGTTTTCAAAATTAACTACGTTTACAGTTGTATTGATGCATAACACTAAACCAGACTAAACTAATTCAAGATTAATTTGCAGGTAGATTTGCAGTGGGACAAAATATTGCAAGAACTTGGACAACTAGACCACCAGGACCCTATGACTCTGAACCAAATTGGAGGCGAAGAATTACCAGCTGGTTCAACGAAGTGCAACATTATCAGACTGGTTTCAGTCGTTCTACGGGTCATTACACGCAGGTAATATACCTTATATATACATTATAGTCTTATACCTTATTCTAGTTTTTTCTCTTTTTTTTCATTCTCGAAGGCCAACATACACTAAATGTGAAACTACCCTTCCTTTCCTCCTTCCCTTCTTCCGCCTTTCTGCTCATTCAAAAAAGAAATTAACTCATTTCACTCATATTTTTCCCTAAATTTAAACTCTTATAAATTGAACTTATCAACAAAAAAAATGTATTTTAATTTGATTTAAATTGTCAGCTTGTATGGAGTGACAGTTTCTTGGTTGGCTGTGGATATTCTTTTTACTACGACCCGGCTCGAGGATACACCAAAAATTATGTCTGCAATTATGGGCCAAGGTGGGTAACAAATTTCTGAAAATCACTTTAATAAGCTGTATTGACATTCAATTTAGTCATCATTAAATTTCGGACCCTTCATGTGTACAATAATGACTTCATTGTCTCCACGGAAAAAACAAAAAGGCTGAATTTACCATTTAAAATAGTGAAAATGCGCTCTGAACGCATTTTTCCAGGAATTTATAGTAAGTTTTACTATTTAAAATTGTAATTTTTGCTAAGAAAATTACAAACCCTGTTTTATTATTGCAAAAGTTACAATTTGAAATAGTAAAAGTTACTAAATTCCAGGAAAACTGCGTTCAGAGCGCATGTTAACTATTTTAAATGGTAAATTCAGCCATTTTCTTTTTTCCATGTCGCTAGTTTTACGCTTTTCACGCCCGAATTACGAGTTTATATGTTTATCGGATAATACTCATATTTAACGGATCGGAAAGTGAAAATTCCTTCACTTCATGCTCAATAAATTACGAATTAAATTCAATAAAATGAATCTGAAATAAAATTAATTTAATTCTCATTTTTCTGCAGTGGCAATGTGCTGGGGTATCAGCCTTATCAATCCGGACAACCTGCTTGCAATAATTACGGAATGTCTTATTCCAACAGATATTCCGGTCTGTGCTGTAAGTTCATCTTTAATTTCTTTTTAAATTACTAGCAGACCAACACGTGCGCTACGCGCACGATTATTTATTTAATTTCTTACAACTTCAAGTCATTAAAAAATTAATGAAATTTTGCTGATTCAAATTTAGAGAGTATACTCTCTAAACCTATATAGGTTTGACAATTTTCAAGTAATTTTTTACAAAGTTGTAAATATTTTTAGAATTTTTAAAAGATTTGGTGGAATTTTAAGGGATTTTAAATGTTTTGAAATTTTTAAGAATATTAAGATGTCTCTAGGAACTTTAAGAGATTCCAACGAATTTTAAGCGATTTCGAAGGTTTTCGTAAAATTTTAAGTGATTTGAAAATATTTCTGGGTGTTTTACGAGATTTTAAGTCTTGTGAAGTTTCGAGGAATTTTAAGAGATTTCAAAAGGTTTCAGAGAATTTTAAGGGACTTTAAGGAATTTTAAATGTTGTAATAAAATTTTCAGGAATTTTAGAAGAATTTCATGGAATGTAACGAGATTTCTAATAATTTTAATGTATTTTAAAGGAAGTAAAGAGACTTTAAATGTTATCTTAGAATTTAAAGAATTTTAAGAAGTTTTTGGGAATTTTAAGGAAATTTTATTGAGGGATTTCAAAAGAATTTCTGTACATATATGATTTTTAACGAATTTCAAGGGATTTGGAAGGTTTTTTTGTGAAATTTTAAAAGATTTCAAACAGTTTCTAGGTTTTTAAGGAATTTAAAAATTTTTCGTGGAATTTCGAGGAATTTTCAGAGATTTTAACCTATCGTAAGGAATTTTGATGATTTTTAAATGATTTTAAGAGAATTCAAAGGATTTTTATGATTTATAAATGATTTTGTGAAATATTAAAGGATTGCATGGAATTTTATAAGTTTTCTAATAATTTTAATGAATAAATTTTCAAGGATATAAAGGGAATATTATCGTAGAATTTTAAGGAATTTCCAAAAGTTTCTATGAATTTTAAGAGATTTTCACGAAATTTTACGAATATCAGGAGGTTTTTATAACTTTTAAAATACGCACTGTATGGATTTTAAAGAATTTTAAAGTTTGTCGGGTAATTTTATTGAGGTATTTCAAAAGATTTTTATGACTCAAAAGATTTCGTAGAATTTAAAAGAATTTTGAAAGTTATCGTCAAATTTTTAGGGATTTCAAGAGTTTTTTCTGATTTTTAAAAGATTTTGTGGATTTTTAAGGATTTCATGAAATTTTAATGGACTTTAAGGCATTTTAAAAGAATTTAAGAGTTTTATTCAAAATTTGTGAAATTTTAAAGGTTTTCATGGTATTTTATGAGATTTCTAAAAATTTTAAGGAATTTCAAGATTTTTTTCTGATTTTTAAAAAATTGTGTAGAATTTAAAAAAATTTCGAAGTTTACCGTCAAATTTTAAGGCCTTTTATGAGATTTTTCTAAATGTTAAGATATTCCAAGAGGTTTTTAGAACTTGTTTGAGATTTTTGCGAATTTTAAGGGATTTCGAAGGTTTTCGTGAAATTTTTCTGCGCTAGTTTTTTTTTTTTTTTCATTCAACTTCAAGCCATTCAAATGCCAATCAGGTTTGCAACAACAATGTATGCGAGATTTTCGAGGTATTTCGTGACACCACTTTTTTAAGATAGGACTTTTTTAAGATAGGATTTATTACTGAATAGAGCTTCTCAAATAAATTGCACTTGAATGAACAAAGCGAATGAAATTTTCCACTTTCAATACGAAAATTTGACAAATGATTATAAATAGACGAGAATGGTTCAATTAACATGAAACGATTGGCCCTGAAAATCACAGGGCAGAAAGTGTTAATGAGCTGTGGACTTCCGAATATTAAGTACCAATCGAGGTCCACTTTGTCACGGCTTTAAATCTCCACCGATCGTTTCCTGGAATCGATGGCAAGAAAGGAGAACCGGTTTTTCCTCTGTGCTAAATTACATATTTGATTGAGATCTTTCAATTCTCATGAATTTTTTAAATTCTCCTTGAAACTCGTTGTTGCCATCTCTCTTTTAAATACTCGCAATAATTTACAATAAAAAAAAAAATCGTCGAGGAAGCGGAAATTTCGAACGGTAAAAGATGATTTGTCAATGAGTGTTCAAGAATTTTATGCTCGTTTCGCGAAATTTATTGACTTGAAAAAGAAAGAAAAAGCGACTTGTGCACAGTTTTGGAAATATGAATGAAATTTTAAAGCAATTCAAAGCCCACGCTTCTAATTTAATGTTTAAACTTTATAGTCCGAATTTTGTTATATTAGTGTACTAATATTTTCCATTAAAGAAATAAATAGTATCAAAATCATGATTATTTTCCTATAAAAGTTTGTCGCAAGAGTACTTAGAATTTAGAGTACTGTAGAAATTTCCAAACCTGGCCCAAATCGGTGATGAAACGCCCGGCCCGATCGGGCCCCGATCGGGCCAGGTATGGGCCTGGTCGGGCCGTGTGTTTCATCCCCGGTCTGAAATCCCCCGATCCGGACCCGATCGGGGTCAGATTCCCCAAGCTGGGCCCGATCAGGGCCACAGCAAAATTTCTACTCGGAAAGTATTTGCATTAAATTATTAGTTTAATAATCATTTAATAAATTATCATTTATAAAATACTTTTTATTAATTATTATTTAGTAATTATAGATTTTTTCATTTATTTCTTTTATTCAATTTTTATTATATAATACAAACAAATATAAATATTCATATATCCAAATCCAAGTATGAAATGTAGAAATCAGTAGAGGGGTCTTTCGAGTTAAAACTGAGCAGGAAATCCCAGTTAGTTTCTATCGAGATACAGGCAAGGAAAAACTATTCTCGTATTGAATGAGGAAATTTCATTGATTACTAGTCAAGAATTTCCTTATTCAAATCTGTTCAGGAAATTCTAGTTAGGTTCTAACTAGGAACTATCTAGTTTCTCTAGTCTGGTTTTTCCCCATTTCAGCCCTACGAGTTACTTGAGAGTGTTAAGGAAAAACTAAACCAATTTCTACTAGGATAAATGCGGGGATAAAAAAGTGCAGATATTAGTATCAAAATTAATTGTTTAGAATAAATAGAAATAATTTTTTTTTTATTTCAGCTCATGGATCTTACTACCATTTGGGAGCTTACTGTGCTTACGGTTAAAAAATAACACCTTTCCCAAGAAATCGGCCGGAAAAGTCGGTTGGAAAGATGGAAAGATTCAAGATCAAAGCGCGAGAAAGACAATCATTACTTTCACTGCGACACGTAAGGTCTTTGTGTCTCAATCTTATTTCGTAAGGTTCAAGATCTAGTAGCACACCTCAGAGTCTAAAATTATAAAAACAGAAAATTAGAAATTTATAAAATTATTTTTAGAGACTTTATAAATGATCTCAATTGATCGGATATAAAAATCAGCTTTCGCACAAAACTGAATATGAAAAATATTTTATTAGATAAGAATTTGGATTTAATAGCACAAGGCTTTTCATTCAAATTTGAAAATTGCACAATTATACGATTTAGTAAATTCTAATTGAGTAAAATTAGAATAAATTGAGGAAAGTGAGAAAAATTTGTACTTTGTAATGAAGATATTGTTTCTTGTAAAATGAGGAGAATTTTACAATATTGATAATGATGAAAATTGTAGGAAGTGACTTTACAAGAAAAGTTACGAAACAAAAATTATAGGATTGTATTAGAATTAAGTTTTGTAGGATTCTCGTTATAAAAATCAGAGGTTTTGAAGAAAAGATGAAATCTTGTAAAAAATCAATTATCAGTTATGTAAATGACCATGATTATCTGGATGAATGAGTTGAACAAACTTTTTAGTGAAAGAGCATCGTATGTTTGTGGGATGTAATCGTTCTACGAGTGAATCCACTTTACTTTTATCTCGGTACCTCGTATAGACAAGTATCGTTAAAATTAATTGGAAGTGTCTTCTTCCCACGTGTTCACAACAAACGCTTCTAGTCGGTAGATTTAATATTCCTTGAAATATAAGTTTACAATTTTCATTGTAATTGACAATTTTCAATTAAAAGAATTTTAGAGGAAAATTGTTAGCAAAGATTGAAAATTGTGGAAGCTCAATTTTGCGTTTCTCTCTCAACTTTAAACAATTTTTTACACCATTTTACTCATACTCATTATTTTTATAAAATTGTTTGAGATGAACGCAATTTTGATTCAGATAATTTAAGTAGATTAGATTTGTGACACGATGCACTATTTTCGTTTTTAGATAATTAGAAATAAAGCAAGAAGTGTAAGATGATTCTGTAAACTGAATTTATTCTTAAGAAACATTAAAACATTATTTATTTCAAAAACGTAGAATACTGTTAGAAAAATAATTGTTGAATGAAAATTAGCGTGAAAATTTCGTCTCACTTGAAAATGTGTAATTTTCTACTCACTGATTAAAATAATTTTATTTACGAACTGCAGTACTTTTATTTATTATAATTTCTCGCCTTTGATGTCAGCTGATGATTAAATAATAAAATTACTATAAAATGATAATAAAATCCGTAGTGTTCATTTATCATTTGATAAAAGCTGAAAAATTGATTCGATATTGATTCGTAAGTTACACTCAATTAAATAAAACATTTCAGAGAAAAGAAATGTCAGTCGACGAAATGTGCTTCTTCATAAACTTTACTTTTATCTTCTAATAAAGATACTTTATCAATTTTCTTTATCAAAATGTTCTGGAAAATTTGTATCTTTATTTTTCTCTTGAAAGAATGTTTTATTTTCAACGTTGAGGGATCTGCTTTCTGTTCAAAAATGCAAGTATTAGGTAAATAAGTTTTTTTTTGCAAATATTGGAAATATTGAAAATATACTTGATATTGGTTTGGTATTGAAATCAAATTTTTTCCCACGCATTTTAATTTGATTGGGATTCTAATTATCGTCCAAATTCCAGAATTTCTCGTATTCATCTACATTATGCAAATACAGTGGTATGATTTTACGTTACGATGTTATTTCGTAAATTTGTCCACTTAATGTCTACATGAATATGCGAAAACATTAAAGAGTTGATTATATATGAATGTGGTAACTGTTCCGAGATAATTATGCTTCAATAATTAAGAGTAAAATCTAGGCGCCGTGTGATCCTTTTAATTCCTTGATCCTTGATCTTCAATTATTGTTTCTTGACAAAAATATCTCTAAAAATCTGCTTACGGTTAATTCCATTTCATTAATTATAGCCGTCGGTCGAAATCGACAATTTGAGTGTTAATTTCGAGCACAACTCTGAAATCGAAAGCAGGTACAGTTAGTTCTTTTTTTTTTCTTTTTTTTTTTCTTTTTCCTGACACAATTTATCTATCAAGGAAGATATATTTTTATTTTATAGACAAATATTACTTTATTTGTCTAGAGCTACAAGAATTTGCAAAGTCATTTTCGAATACAATTTTGATTAAATATTTATTTATGGCCAATTAACAATCAATTACCAATAAATTCCAACAAAGTGTAAAATTTATTTGTTTTCTTCTTATCTTGTTAAAAAAATCAAGTTACAAGAATTTGCTTAATGGATACAATTATGATGAGATGTTTATGGCCGATTGAAGATGAATTATTGATATTTACTAAAATTTATTTGTTCTTGAAAAAATTCAGTTAATAATTTTACTTTTTTATGAGGAATTTTTTTTTAAGAAACTGGTGGATTGAATTGTGAAGAATTAATGGAAATTCTTAACGTACATAACGAAATTAGACAGTCCATTGCAAAAGGATTGGTTGAAAATCAACCAAAAGCTTCAAATATGCGACAAATGGTATACTACTTTTTATAAATTTTCCAAATAGTTTCCTTATAAAAATTAGAATTATTATTAATTATTAAATCATCTAAAGACATCTAAAAAATTGTATTTTAATTATGATACTGAATTTTTTAATTCGAAAAAAGTATTGGGACGAGGAATTAGCCAATGACGCTCAAAAGTGGGCCAACAAATGTACTTTTGAACACAATAATAAAAAAGAGAGAGAAGTTGGTATGTACAATTTTTTTGATAGAAATAACAGAATTATTTATTTTCTCTTCAAAATGAAATTTAAGTGAGAATGTAAAAAAATTAGTAAACACTTAATTGCATTTTGTTAGCAAGGTTTAAAGTTGGCCAAAATATCGGCCAAATAAAAACTAGGAATTCATCAGTAGCAAAAGAATTCGGTAAACAAATAAATGAATGGTTTGCCGAGCACAAGAATTTCAATTTTGGACCAATTAAAAAGAAAATTGCTCTTCAAAATACGGGTCACTACACTCAGGTAGAATAAATCTAGTGATGACAAAAAACAATTCAATTTAAATTTAAAATAAAATTTTTGTTTAGATTGCATGGGCAAATAGTTATATGATTGGATGTGGATATTCTCGTTTTAGGAATCAAAAAGGTTTTATCCACAAATTGTACGTTTGCCACTATGGACCCACGTAAGTTAAAAAAATTATTTGACACACTTTTAGCTTCAAATAAAAATTCTGCTTTCAATTTATTACAGGGGAAACGAAGTGAACGAGACTCCATATAAAATTGAAGGTAAAAAATGTCCCAAAAATTTTGTGCCTTCGAAACAATATCCAAAACTCTGCAGTAAATATAAATATTCTATTATTCCTTAAAATCGAAATGTATTCTATTTTCTGAAAAAAAAAATAATTTTTCTATAGGTTTGAAGAAAAGTCCATCTAATGTTTGTGAACAGAGAAGATTGGATAAATCCAGCTCGAAAAAATTAAAGAATTTATCAGCCAATCGAAGATTTTTAAAAACTACATCTTCAGATTCTGCAGAAGTTGATGAATATAAGTCAGAGAAAAGCGATTCGAAGATTAATGTAATACTCATTTTCATAAATAAATTTATAAACTAAACCTAACTTTAAAAATGACAAGATTTTATTTTACGATGAAATAATATTTTATTCTCGTTTTAAAATATATGCAGAGGAGCTTAAATAATTTTCACAATTATGTTCCTTTTGATTTACAGGGTGGTCTTATAACATGTATAATTATTTTATAATCCACTGTAGATAAACTCATCATTCAAAATTTATGATTCGAAATTCATAGATCATAATTCATAAATTAACAAGCTATAACAAGATCCTTACTCGTAAGGATCGAATTGGAAATATCTACTCGTGCTGATAATAATCACAGATTATGTAAAATCTAAAGTTATAAAATTTCCAACTTCAAAACATCTACTTCCGTTGTTAAAAATTCACAGGGAATATTATAAAATTATCTTCATGATCCTAGAGAAATGAATTCTCTTGAAACTTGATAAATACATTTATAAATTCGAAGATAACATTTTTTATTTCATTATCTAGTCTAGAACACTTGGAAATTTTACGACTCGAATTGTTTTTTCGAGTGGATATGAGTCGGTCGATTATGGAAGCGATCATAATAATTATTGCACTTAATTAAGACGTTAGCTTTAAAAATTAAAATAAGAAGATCAGAGTCGTGAGGCAAAAAGATGTCGTCAAAAACAAAATAAAAATGCTTTAAAGTTAGAATCAGAGCTTTAAAACAATATTTTATAAGTAAATTCAATATTCTGATTACATAGAAAAAAGTTTAATAAACAATTAGTCACGACTCTGAAACTTCGATTTGTGCACTTCTCATAGATCTATAGGAAAATAAAGTCTTAACTTGAGTCAAGTGCATTTTTAACAACATCGATAATAAAGATCGTTGACTATTTTTTTCATGGTCTTACAAAAAAAATCTTTGAGCTTCTTTCCCTCAAAACCAATTTTTCATTTAACGTATAATACATTTATGTGAGTAATGTGCACATTTTATAGGCCAGAATTGGGAATCGTGTGTCTTTCTTCAGTGCTTGTAAAACAAAGGAGAAAAGGTGGGAGAAATTCCGTGTTTATCCTTTATTTTCCAAGCATTGAAGAGAGGCACGCGATTTTCCAATCCGAGCCTGACATTTTATATTACACGTGTTCATATTTACAATCAGGAATGAGATTGAACCTACTAACTTTCCCTAAAATTCAAGTAGCCAGTTCGACTTGAACAACATTAAAAAAAAATAAAATAAAAAAATAGATATAAAATATAATTTCGAACTGGAAGGAACGAAAATTGGGACGTAATGATACAAGATTTCTTATTCAATTATCGAACCTTGATGGTTAGGGATGAAAATCGTGGCAAAAGCGTTAATTAAATTGAAAAATGATTTTTATTCGCGTTCCAGTTTCTTTAAATCTAAGTCATATACTTATTCGCAATTATCTACATCTTTTCGCCACAATTTCATCCCAAAAGTCTGAGACAGACGTGGACGTTTAAACAAAATCTTGATTCTCAGAATAAAATATACAATCTTGAGGAAATTAAATGCAGATGTTTAGGTTTATTATGGAATATAAATAAAATATAAATGAAATATAAACTGTCCACGTCTGATTCGAAAATCACATAATCGACGTTTTCTTTCCACTGTGCGAGTCTATGTCATAAAAAACCGCCAGGCCTAAAGATTCAATGTCTATCATAAGCGTATCAATCGTACTAAAATCACAATCTTTCAAGTTCAACTAGACAAAATGTCCTCGGAGAAGATTCCTAAAAACAATTTCGAGAGCCTCTTGAAGTGACAAAAATTCGTAGATATTATTGTTATAATTTAAATTTAAATTTAAATTCAAATAAGAAATAAATGCTAATAGACATTCAACTTATAAAAGAAGTGTAAATTCTAATATAAATTTAGTTTTATATGATGTGAGAGAATGGAGGCAGACGATTGTTTTCAGGATGAGTAAGCTCATTGAACTCGGTTCTGTACAAATAGATAATGGTAGGAAATTATTTCTGGATTCTGGAGCTTATAATTTTCTTTCTATTTCCTACTTATGGACTGGAACCTTGGTAAGCAAAGGCCAAATTTGGACTCAATACCAGTAAAAATTGGAAGAGCCACTTCGTAGCCACCTATATGGTCTGGATTTGTCGACCGGATTTCGTCTACCATTCCAGTCATAGGAACCTTTAGCTCGGAACCACTCGGTCGTCTGAAATATTAATAAACAGTGTATTAAATTACAAGTTTCTGGAATTATAGATTATCAGACTTAAAATTATCAGCCTAATAAAATGTATAATTGTATACTCACGATCCTCCAAAATCAACGACGAAAAGCCTCTGCAGAAGTTCATAAGTGAAGAGGGTGACCCCAAACTGTGGGGATGATCTGAAGACTCGAGCTGTAAAAATAAAAATGAAAAGTGATAAAAAAATAATAAAAAAAACATTTTTGTAATTTTTTGTCAAAATAAATATTTCAAACGATCGCCAGTCACAAAATATTTAAAGTCACTTTAAATTTATCTTTAATTTTAATTCTCTGTAGATGAATTTCAAAATCAGGAAAGAATAAATTGATTTTCAAGATTCTGAAACTTTTTAAAAATTACTTTTTAATTTATTCACAATCGACCTAAAGTGACTTTAAATATTCAAAATATTAAATGGTCATTATGATAAATATGAATGTTCTCTGTTGATGTTGAAGTCTTAATAGACGATTATTATAATACAATGAAATGTTACGGATTATAATTTGTGAATTAATTAATCGACAAGATACATTTTTTTTATCAATGTAATTTAAAAACATGAGAAAGTAATTTATATATGTAAATGGTATTCACTCAAAACGACAATAAGAACAAAAGATTTTTTTAATTCTGGTAACATGAATAAAAAATCGCAAAAAATTATTAATATATATGTATATGTATTGTCATTTCAAAAGGAAAAATTAAATTTTTTTAGGTAGGGTAACATATTTGTTAAAAATATAGTTATTTATTAGAATTATTTTACAGAAGAAATGAAAACCAAACAGAACTTTCAAGGGATTTACTTACTGACGAGCAAATCACCGGGTCATGTAAAAGAGAAAAGTCGGTCGAAGAATATCACGGGTTTAACCCCATGCATGCAATCGACCAAATCAGAATATATTACTAACTGTCTCGATCGAAAAAAATTATAAAAACGATCTTCCAAATCCATAAGTTCAATTCGATTACTTTTAAAATTATAATTGCTTTTAAATTTTGTATTGGGATATTATAAACTTCGAAAATCATACCTGTTGCTCCTTTCCAAAAAGCTCTTGCTCCCTCTTCTTTATAAATTTTCCGAGCACAGTCTACAAGTCCATTGTAGGTCGTCTGCCCTTCTCTCGCAACAACCTGAAGATAATTAAACATATAATTATACAATCCCTTAGGAATAAATGAATAATTTATTTATTTATATATTATATACATTACTAGTTTCTAAGAATTAAATAATCTTCTTAAATTGGTTACCAATCATTCATTTTTGACTTTAATTAACGCTAATTTAGTTCAATATAAATTTAATTCAAATTTAATTAAAAGAAGAATATTTACCTGCAAACGAGTCTTAATGACGTCAGCAGGGGTGACAAGGGCCGCAGCAGGAACTCCGGCTATCGCACCGGAAAGAAGCAACGAAAAAGGTGTATTATATCCACCCTCGTCTGCCATTTTCGTTTTTGTGTGGGCGTACATCGGAAAGTAAATAGCACTAAAGGGTACATCTCTCAATAAACAAGCTCTTGCTCCCTGAAAAATTAAAATAATATAAAGTCAATAACAATTTTAGGTCATGACCATCAAAATATCCCCAAAAGTAATAGGCACTTCACTAAAAAAAAAAATTCATTTTTGATCAGATATTATAGAAATAGATATTTTTTTTAGTAAATAATCTATAGAAAAAAGTCTTTAAAAATTTGGATAAAATTACTTTGTACAATCCAAAGAGTCCCAATTCTTTAACCACTGCCCAAGCCCTGACTTTTTGGCTCGCAGCAATTTCTCCAGCGACTTGCAATCGAATTTTTACGATCTCGAGAGGATTCGTGAAAACAACTTGTGATGCTCCAGCCTGTGAAAAACAAAAGTGCAACATTAATTATTATTAAATTAATATTAGGCACATTAAGTAATTGAATTCAAGTTTTAGAAAATCTTACACAAGCACCAGAGAAGACTTCCCCAGAAAGAGGAAGATTTCCATTTTTATCCATGAATTTGTCCCTCATGAAGTCATTAACTGTTAATTTGATGGCTTTCTCTGGAGCGACTCCCATCAACTGTGGTACCAACCCTCGATAAAGTCCAAAGAAACCTTCATGTCTGATAACCTGTTAAAAAATTTTGGTTTTATATTAAAAAAAAAAAAACGATATTGTAAAGGAAAGCATTTTTGATTCGAACCTTCTTGCAACAGTCGAAACTATTTTTGTACATTAATTCACCGATAAAGGATCCAGTCCTTTGATTCTGCATTCGAGTCTTCACGAGGTCAATTGGATATACTGCAGTTGCTCCCACAGCTGAAAATACAATTTAATGCAATGTAGACATTTTTTTAGAAATAGTCATTTTTCAGTTTTAGTTTCTATTTTAAAATTATTGACAAATATGTTTAAAAGAAGAAATAGATTAACTGATTTGCAAATTTATGTCGCACCTCCACCGACGGATCCAAGCACGAACCTGTAGCTGCTTTCTAGAATTTGCACAAGGACTCCACGTTCTTCAGGACTCTAAAAAATAATTTTATTTAAAACCATAATAAACAATACTTGTTAAAATTAGAAGATATAAAATTGAAAAATAAATTGGAAAGCTTTATTTTATTTCTTTTTTTAAATTGACTCACCGATACGGCTTTTATTTCTGCGAGTCTTTTTGTTATGTGCTTAAAATATTGCTCGGGGGTGATCGATATCAAGTCATTATAAACAATCTTTCTGGAAAGAAAAAGAAAATTCGTAATTAATTATATAAATTTATAAAATCGTACAAAAAAAGCAGATAGAATATAAAAAAACTGTATAGGAATAAATTTAGAGAAAATTTCTCAGAAAATTTATATAAAATACTGAAAAGTAAAATCAAATTCTCAGGGAATTCTAAAATAAAATTAATAAAATCTTCCAAAAGACATTGAGCTAATCAAAACATTTCTTTAAAAAAACTCGTGGAACAAATTTCTGGAAATGTTTCTAAGAAAATTAATTAGGATGAGTGTTATATCATGAATGTTATATTATCGATATCTCAGGTCATCATCGCTTTAGAAAAATGCGTAAATAGCAATTATAGCATCGCCATCGATATTTTCCTAAAATACAATTTAAAATGCAAATTCCAACATCGAGAATAGATGTGAAATAGAGAGAAAGAAGTGTAGAATTGAAGAATTGTAAAATTGTAGACAAAAGTGAGCATTTAAATAAAGAATAGAAATATATGCATAAAATACATGTAAATATATTTTTTAATAGCACGACATATTCTGAGAAACAAAAAACGCACCCAAATCGCGTTATCGCCTCAGCACCTTCCGCTGATCTGATCCGAGCAGCGTAAACACGTAAGCAAACCTTTTCAGTGGACAATATTTCCATCGACAAAATTGAAAAGTCATCTTCTTTGACTATAACGAACAATCTTTAACTTTAATTCTAATTAACCAGAAATATTGAGATTAATATTAAAACCAAAAGCAGAAATATATTTTTTTAAATTTTCTTTTAAAATTAATTAATCTTGTTAAAATCTTAATTTCTGAACGAGGATGCTTTTTAATATAGACTTTTCTTCGTTTGCCTACATTTTTGCGATGACGACACCTTGATAGGATACAATTAAGATTTTTAGATTTTGAATTTTGAAAAAATTTACCCAGTTTGATAAAGAAGGTCACAAAGGTGGAAGAGAATGTCTACTTCCAGTGGTGTTATTTGAGACATCATTTGCGCTGAGTGAAGAAATTCCTCTGAAAAAGAATATTATACTGTCAAGTGGACTTCAAAAATACAAACATTGTTTCTCGAAAATATATAATTGAGTGAAATAATTGTGAAAGAAGAAAAAACATGAAAAGCAATAATTTTAAATTATATTTGAAAACATAGACTTTTGCATCTCAGATTTTAATTTAATTCTGCAAAGGAAAAATACCTTTCGTGACTTCCTGATTCCTGTGGCCATTTGTTGCATTCAAGTAGATCCTTTTTATTAACTCCATGTTGTTTAAGAGAGAATTGAATGCCATGAAATAGGGAAAACTGACCTTCTTTGCATTATGGCCAGAACTAACTGCCTACAACGAAAAAGTTGAATCAAGGTTTATATCTTGAAATAATAAATATTCCATTTTCTCAAAATTGTAATTTCTAATTTCAAAATTATTTCTATTAAAGCTTTCTTACCGCGAGTAAATTATCCCTAACTTCCTTCGTGAGTAGGTGACTTTTGATGCTGAGCATGATATCCTGAAAATCCGAAACTGATATAAATCCATTTCCATCTTTGTCGAATTTTTTAAAGGCCTCTGTTGCATATTCTTCGTGAAAGTCCTGTAAAATTAATAAATTGGTCAAAAAACATTTTAATATATTAAAATTTATAATATTTATTATTTATTTCCATGATACTTACGTGAAGAAATTGACTGAATTCTGCATAGCTGATTAGTCGTTTTTTGTCCTTTCCAAAGTAGAGTTTTATAAAACTACTTTCCATGTTAAAAGGCATCTTCTGATGCAAAACTGTTTTACGCATCACCTCAGCGAACTCATCTGTTTTAAAAATAATTAAATTATTATTTAAGCATTATATAATTATAAAAAATACATATTTTTAGTCTTTATGAATTTGAGGATATTTTTTAACTTACCAAATGCAACCATTCCATTTCCATTAGTGTCAAAAAGCTGGAAGGCCGTTTTATAAAGTGCATCTGGGACACAGAGCAGGCCCTCGAAAGCATGAAACTCAGCAAATGAGATGAGTCTAAAAAGGTAGAATGTGAATTTTTAAGAACAATTACTTTTAATCTCAATATTTAGATATAATTTAATTAATTGTATATATACTTTTGAATATCAGAAAGAAGTAAAAAATCATTCTTACCCATCTTTATTGGTATCGACGATTCCTGCGAGAAGATTGACAGAGTCAGGGTTGAAACCGGCATCCGTATAAAGGCCAAGGTAACTTCGTACAAAGTCAGCCGGAGTCATGAACCTCTCGCCATTCTTCTCCTGCGTGGCATACTGTAACAAATACCAAACTATTTTTAATCCAAATTCCCTATTTAAAAAAAAATAAATAAAAATAAAGACAAAATTTTCATAAAATTAAAAAAAATATATAAACCACAATCCATGTCCTAAAAAAAATTAATTATCAATCCTATGAAATGGATAATATAATAAGAGACTGAATTTGTGTGAAAAAAAATAAATTCTATTGAAAAAAAAATACAAAATTGTCTCTTTATTGAAAAATAATATATCCATGATTTTAAATCGAGCTGATTCTCCAAAAAATAAAAAAAAAATATAATAAAGAAGCACTTGACTTTGGTTTATAAAGAATTAAAGTTAAATGTATTGAGAGTGGCAAATTTTGTCAGCTGATGTATATCGAGAAGACGTAAAACATCCATATTGGCTTAGAAACTGTGTGATAAGGATTCCCTTTGACAAACGATCTTAACTCGAAATCCGTGAAGGAGGTAAGGCGATTAATATAAATTAAATAAAGTCGACCAATCCTCAAATTATGTTTAACTCGATATTCACCTGATTGAAGATTTCATAAAGGCGATCACTGTTTGCTCGCTTCAGATATCCGGAACCCTGAAACAAAAATAAAACACCAATAAGGAAAAGAAAATATTAAATGATCTGCGTTTTAAAAATATTCCAATAGAAGGATTTATTCTTAAATGTCAGAGTTAAGATTATTTATACTAACAATTTTTTCAAATTACTATAGAAATAAGCACACTGCCTACTGTAAATTTGAAAAGAGAAAATAATTATTATTAATAGATTTAATTATTACTCTCTTGAGTATACCACGTAAATCTTTTATTTAAAGAGGAAATAGATATGCAATTCTCATTTTCACATGTCCTTGGAATATTTTCTTCACATTCATATAACCCACTTTATATTGCGTAACAAAAAGACAACAATATGTATAAATGAAAAATGAAACAACACTAAAGCTTGAAACTTGGATTGGTGACATAAAATAAAATTATCAAGTTTGAAGCTTTAGTGTTTATAAAATTCATGAGATTTTGATTTCTTGGAAAAAATGAAATACAATCTAAAAATGGTCTTTTTCTATAAAACTAAAGAAATAATTTTCGTTTACTTTTCATTTTCCAATTATGTATACAATTATCACATATACAAATCATTGAGAGTAATGTTCAGGTCACTCCATCAAACAAAAGTTCAAATCAAGAAAATTAACATATAAACTGTTAAAAATAAAAATAAGAAAATTCTACAAATTTTAAAGGCAAAAAAATATATCTTTAAAACTTTATTCTAAATTGAACAAATTTTATAATTGGCAATATGCCTAGTAATAAAATGCTTTCTTTATGAGATTTGCATGCGAAAGTTTGAAATACGACTCCAGATGGGAAATAAGTTGACTCTAAATTGGTTTGCGTGTCACTCTGTCAATCTGAACTTTTCACTGAAATTTATGCATTAAATTCAGATTGAAATATCAACCTTGACCTTATCCCTGATATTCAACTGTCACAATTAAAATTCTATAATAATGATATCTTTCTAGATTCCTAATTGTAAGAAGTTATATTATTTCAAAAAAAAATACGTGAAAAATAAAAGAAAAAATAATGATAAAATTTCTACACCGAGAAAATTCATTTAAATCAAATAAACGTATCTTTGATATAGGGCCAAATAAAAAATATCTTTGAATTAAATAAAATTTATTAGATTCAAAGAAATTTTCTTTTTAATTAAAAAAAAAACATTTCTTTGAATCAAATAAATTTTATTTAATTCAAAGATATTTTTTCTTTGGTCCTATATCAAAGATACGTTTATTTGATTCAAACAAACTTTTTTTCTGGGTGTAGAGCCTCTTATTCGCCGCTCATTTCCAGATTGCGATCACGTGTTGACCACGTGGTCTCTATGTATAATTTAAAGTTTATCTGGACCACATTTTTTACATCTCTAATTCTTCACGAGTGCTTAAAACTAAATTTCCGGGTCAAAATTGCTCTTTTTTTAATTACCAGACCGTTTGTGACAGAAAATAACAGTACTCTTAGTTCAGATAAAAAAATACGTGGATGAGTATTGAGTACACAAATACGGTCATAATTTGTTAATCACACACGACTAACAATTATCGAGTTGAGTCGAGCGATTACTTAATCAATAATCACGTTTAAACCAGTTTAACTCTAGTCAAAAATACATTTTAGTACCATATCAAAAATTATCATACTTTATTTAAAATTATCAAATTATAATACACTATTTTCGAACATTTTAGAGAACAACAGGCAAAAGAATAATTGATTGTATTCTCAAGACTGTTTCCAAGTTCCACTTTCCCAATAATTGCAGTAAAAATTGCGGTATGTCGTCACGCGACTTTTACGTAACTCTTGGCTGGATTCTCAATTCTGATTTGTTGAGATATATGATTGAAGACGAGATTTATGCAGTTTTATTAACTTTTTTTTTTCAAATCTCTTGAAAAACTTACTCTAGTGTGAGGCATGACGTATAATAAACAGATCGGACGTAACCAGAATTAGAATCAGTGGTGCTCAGCTATTACACTTGGTTTTATGTGTGTAAAAACACGTGTAAGAAATCGCACACGTGTCACTCGATTATTTTAATTAACTCCTGCATTAGCGGCACACCACGTGCCCTAATCCGCGAATTTGCAATACACTAAACACTATTTCAGAGACTCGAAAAGAAGAAATTGATTTTAAATTTGCCAGTTGCCTGATATGGAATGGAGGCCTAGACTATACTCTTCAGTCATATTCAGTCTTCAGTTACTTCTCCCTCTCTTAAATCCATATTCGGTCTCTTTGTCTCGATTTATCTCTTTCTAACTTCATATATACACAGTGTTCTTTTTGTTATGGATTTTTATTCAGGGTGGCCACAAGATTCAATTTTTTCATTTCCTTGACATTTCCCTGACTTTCAAACAAATTTCCCTGACAGAAATATATGAAAAATGTTAACAAATTTTCAGTAAAAATACTATTGAAATTTTTCACAACTTTGGTATAGTATCTTTAATTTTAAATCTTTTGAAATCACTTCACAATACTTAAAATTCGTAAAAATCTCTAAAATTCAAGTTAAATTTGGAAATCTCTTAAAATTCATTGAAATTTCTTGAAATTCCTAGAAACATCTTAAAATTCGACGAAATCCCTTCAAACTTGTTAATATTTCATGAAAACCCTTAAATTTTCACTAATTATTTTAAAATTCCTCAAAAAACTTCAAAATATTTTTAAATTCCTAAAAATCTCTTAAAATTTCCTACAACCCTTCAAAATTCCACAAAATCTTTTAAACATCTCTTGAAATATTTCGAAATTTCACGAGGAACTTTAATATTCCGTGTACACTGAAAAAAAAGGATCTTTGAATCAAAGAATATTTCTTTGATTCAAAGAAATGGTCGGTTAGAATATGGCCGAAGAAATATAATTATTTAAACGAAGAAAAGTTTATTTGACAGGATGGAATATTATTTAAACGAGATAAATATTTTATTAACTATAAGAAATAAATATTCGATGTAAAGAGTAATTTACTGAATATAAAGAACTACAGCGCTGCTTCAATAAAATAATTATTTCATGCAAGTAAATATTTCTCGGTTAAAGTCAAAGTTTTTTTGATATTAGTATATTTTTCTTTGTGTAAAAGAAGCTTTCTATAAAAGAGAAAGAATATTTCTTTGAAAGGAAGAAATGGTTTTTAACATATATCTTAACATATATCTTTCTATATGAGAGAAATATGTGTTTGGAATACTTCTTGGAATATTTCTTAGAATATTTCTTGGAATGCAACAGATAAACATTTAATCATGCTGAATATGATTTCAATTGAAAAAAATATTTAATCAATTTAGCCATGTCAAAAAATTTAATGAAAAATATATTCTTTTGAAGGAAATGTATATTATACAGTTATTTCAAAAATATATTTCTTTCTTCGAAAGAAATATTTTTTTGATACATCTCCTTTCAGTTTATCTAATGATATAAATATTTATTTCAATTAAATAAATTAATATTCATTTTAATGAATTGCTTAATTTATCTAGAGAAATCCTTTATTTGAATAAGCATATCTTCTCCTTATGTTAAAGAAATATCTCATTAAATCAATTAAAATTCCTTTGAGTTATCTTCATATTTCTTTCACTCAAAGAAATATAATACTTAATCCAGCATAAATAAATTATGTGATTTAAGTACACATATTTTTTATTCAAAGAGTCAAATTTATTGAACTTAAGAAATATTTCTTCAAGCGTAAAAGTTAGATTCAAGAAATCTAGGCTCCTAGTTTCCAAGAAACCATTTTATTAACTTAAAATACTTCACATTTACAAGCAAAGTAATATTTATTTGTATTAAAGAAATGACATGTAATGAAATAATTTCTTTGAGTCTATGCCTGACTTTTTTGTCATACAGTAATATTTAATTGCATTAAGTAATAAAATACTTTAATTCAAAGAAGTGTTGTTAAAGAAATGCATTTCTTTGAATCCAAAAATCTTTTTTTTCAGTGTAGAAATTTACAAACCTGGCCCAGATCGGGCCAGGTTTGGCCAGGTCTGGGCCTGGTCGGGCCGCGTGTTTCATCCCCGGTTTGAAATCCCCCGATCTCTTAAAATTATTGGAAACTTATTGAAATCCCTTAAAATTCGCTGAAATATTTTGAAATTCCTAGAAACATCTTTAAATTCCTAAAAGTCATTTTAAAAAAGTCAAAATTTAATTACACGAAAAACTTTTAAACCTCTTAAAATACGTAAAGATCTTTTAAAATTCCATAAAATTCTATAAAATATTTTAGAAATCATAAATTCTTGTGAAATTCTTTAAAATTTGAATCAAGTCCCTTAAAATCACTTTAAAAAAATCAAAATTTCTTAATATTCTTACAAGCCTTTTAAAACTCTTTAAAATTCCACGAGAATATTTATAATCCCTTAAAATTTCTTAAAACTCTTCCAAGTTTCTTAAAATCCTTTATAATTCCCTGAAAAACTTTTAATTCCTTTAAAATACGTAAAAACCCGTGTAGAAATTTCCAAACATGGCCTAGATCGGTGATGAAACGCCCAATTGGGCCAGATTTTGCCAGGTCTGGGCCTGGTCGGGCCGTGTGTTTCGTGCCCGGTCTGAAATCCCCCGATCTGAACCCGATCGGAGCCAGATTCCCCAATCTGGGCCCGATTGGGGCCACAGCAAAATTTCTACTCGGGAATCTCTTAAAATTTTGTATAATACACATAATCTTTTACAAATGAAAAATAATTTTTGAATTTTTTTTCTAATTCCTCGAGGAATATTTAAATTCCTTAAAATCATTTTAAAAATGTCAAAATGTCTTTAAATTTTTACAAGCTTTTTAACATTCTTAAAAACCTCTTGAAATTCCATAAAATTATACAAAATCTTTTGAAAGTCATAAAAATCTTACGATATCTTTTAAAATTCTATGAGGAACATTAAAATCCCTTAAAATTACTTTAAAAAATAAAAATTACTTAAAATTCTTACAAGCTACTTAAAATCCTATAAAATTCCTTAAAATTCTTTGAATTCCCTAAACTTTCTTAAAAATCTCTTAAAATTTCATGTAGCCCTTTAAAATTCCATTAAATCTTTTAAATATTATACAAATCTTTTTTAATCCCTTTAAATTCCTAGAAACCTCTTAAAATCTTTTAAAATTATTGAAAACCTCTTGCAATCATTAGAAACCCAAAGAATTTCAAAGAATGCCTGGAAATTCTTTATAATCCTTCGAAATCCTTGGAAATTTTCTAAAACCTGTTAAATAAACTATAAAAAATATATATATGCAATGCAACAAAAATAACATAGTTAACATTAATATCAATTTTTATTTTCCCTGACAACTATTCGCATTTCCCTGACATTTCCCTGACAAATTTTTTTTTTCCCTGACATGTGGCCACCCTGTTATTTCCCCCGAAAACTTGCAAAAAAGGGCGAAATTTGAAAATCAACGAAAATTGCATTACTTTTATTAAAAAACGTAAAAAATGCTTTTTATTATCATTATGAACCCGGAAAATGATTCATCAACAAAATTGTAAAGATTCTTAAGATTTAATATTGGACGATTATATTTGAAAAGCATTTTTGATAATGAAAAAATTAAAAAATTTTCAAAAATTCTCCAATTTTAAATTTGGATTAAAATTTACTTTAAAAAATTGCATTTTTTATTGTTAACAGTTACGTTATGATATTACAATACTTGACATAATTCAAGTAAAAAATTTTAACTCATTATTTCAAAATAAAAAAATCCATCATTTCTTGAAATACATATATATGTTGCTCCTTCTCTCAGAAATTTATATATACAATGTACCCTTTGCTGCACATACACAGAGAAAAAGTATCAAAGTCGACTGTTTCATTATTATTTTATGATCTCGTAAAAAATCGCTCACAAACAAGAATATGAGTTACACTCGGAGTACCCAATTTTTCTATATCTCTTATACATTAATTCCAGGGGAATATACAAAAATCAATTGAAATTTTAATCAATTTTCGTAAAAGTAAATTAGTCTATGGATTTTTTAACTGTTATAAAGAAAACTGATATAAATCTAAATAAACTTAATTTTACATGACAATTCTTAAATTAAAAAACTGACCTCAGGTTCACTTTTTTTCCGCGGCATTCTTATATCCGTTTGTTGCAAGATTGACTACCGGTTCTTATCATAGACGCACAATCATAAATCTTTACTGTTTATCTATATGTTCACAATCACTGAGAAATTGTCATTAACATTCAAAAACACCAAGATTATAAGAAGATTATACGAACTGTGATTTTTATTAAAATTTTGTGATTTTAGAAAAATCACACTTTAAAATATGCATTAAAATAATAATTCAAATAGGAATACATACTATATCTGTTATAATATAAAAATATAATCTTCTAGTCGGAGAGGCCCACGACCTATACTCTATCATGTACGATACCACACTAACAATAAGAAATTGGCATTGGCAGGAAACCCCGACCCAACCAGACCAGAGTAGACCTCCCGAATCTAGGTAGTTGTGGCTCTGGGAGCCAGAGGAAGGCAGAGAAAATTAGTATATCATGAAAAGCGAGTAAGAAACCAAGGAAACATTCAGAAAGAGAGAAAATCTCACACCGAGAAAAATATTTTCTTCGTTTAAGAGGATTCCTCTTATTCTGATGCAATTTTTCCTCTACAGTATGATATATAAATTTTTCCTCTTAATTTTCGAGGATTGTTCTCTTTTGGAAAGGATTCCTCTCAAATAAAGAGGAATCTTCTTAAAAGTAGAGGAAAATAATCTAATTTATGCTCATTTTTGAGAGGATTCCGTAAAAGGCAAAAATGAGACAAACATCCAGTTCGGAAACTATTTAATATCCGGAGCCAAACATTCGTATAATCAACATTTTAATCACTTATAGAAAAAAACAGTAACCGGTTTTTCCCGATCAAGTTTTTCAATTTTCTCGATGAACTAAAAGTAACATATTTATATTTTCTGCAGAGCGCAAAGATTTATTTTAATTTTTAAGGGTGTTGGAACCAAGTTCTAATCTAAAAATTCAATTTCTTCATTTTACTCAACAAATATTAAATTTGGAATTTTTTCCCTCTGTAGAATTAATCAATTTTTAACTAGAATTATGCGTACAAAACAAGAAAATATCTAATTCATATATTTTTAAAGTAATATGAAAATATTCAATTTTGAAATCAGATTTTGAATTCTTCGTTTTATGAAAAAAATATTTAAAGTAAATATTTTTTCGCTCTGTACGCAATATTATATTTGAAAAAAGATTAGTGCTACAGAGCGAAAAAATATTTATCTATAATTTTCGTTGAGTAAAATGGAGAATGGAATTTTGAGCTTAGCACTTGGGTCCAACGCCCTTAATTAAATTTTTAAATTAAATTTCCGATCATTTCTTGGTTTTTTCCTAATCATTTTCCGGACTTTCCCGGTTAAGTCATCACCCTGAAAATATTATATTATATAAATTTGATATGAAAGTATTAAACTAAAATATCATATAATTCATTCATCATGAGTTTTCGTTTACAATCTTACATTGTACGACAGATTACAATAGTTATGTATGACGCAAAGAGTCTCTTGGGGGCCAATAAAAGAAGAGATAAGAAATTCTCAGATTTAGCAATAATAAGCTAAGCCTCTGGATGTAATACCTCAAAGATAAGAAAAATCGTAGGAAAACCATAAAAAAACATCAATATCGCGACATGTCAATGATGTCAATATTTCTCAACAATGGATAATGAATGATTCTCGCCCACACGTAATAAAGCTAATCGAAAAACAATCGAACAACAAACTTTGCACCGAGAAAAATATTTTCTTCGTTTAAGAGGAAAATTCCTTTTACGGAATCCTCTCAAAAATGAGCATATTCCTCTATGAATTAGATTATTTTCCTCTACTTTTAAGAGGATTCCTCTTTATTTGAGAGGAATCCTTTCTAAAAGAGAACAATCCTCTAAAATTAAGAGGAAAACTTTATATATCATGTTGTAGAGGAAAAATTGCATCAGAATAAGAAGAATCCTCTTAAACGAAGAAAATATTTTTCTCGGTGTGAGTAAATATTTTCAAGTTGATGGAAATAATTTTCCATCTATATCACTCCTATAAGTGTTTTATTTTCCGCTTGCTAATACTCGTATCATACGAGAAAAATAAGAATTGATCAATTATTCAATGCATATATTAACAAAATATATTCACATCGAAATTTCTCTGGTGGTTTCAATTTCTCCTTGAGAAAAAGTATTTCCACACGAATTTCCCAGGTGGGATTACACAAATACACAAAATGCATGATTGAAAAGTTCTGAACGTTCAAATGAACGAATTTTTGTATCGATTGTATTTGTAACTATAAAAAGTTTTTAAGTATTGATTCATTTACATTGAAAATAGTAAAGAATGAAATAAACTTGTAATCCTGATTGTTATTTTTAGTTGGCAAAATATTTCTGGATAAAATATAATTTGAAAAAAATATTACGTTCATTTGAACGTTCGCAACTTTATTCACATCAAAATGCAGAAAAAAAGAATTCTGTGTAGTAATATTTTCCCACTTTTGTGAAAATAGTCAAAGGACTTGGTAATAAACTTAAATTGTAGGGATGAGTCAGTTCGATTTTCACCGGAGGATTAGTATATAGAATTTGTGGAGGCCGAGCTATCTCCAAATCTTTCATTTATTACAGCAGGAGGTAGACGATGGGTAATAGACGTACTTTTCTCTACTTTTACTGAGATGGGTACCTGGAGATAATAAATTAATAAAATTGTACCGAACATCTGAAAGGACGTAGACAACTTAAGAGGGCTGGGTACAGGGCGTTTTTTTAAGCATGTCGCTGAACCGTTTTTTCTCGAAAAGTATATTGTAAAATATGACTTATTTGGTATGCTTGGATTCATAAAAGAATAATCTAGTCTTCTATGTTTTCAAATTTTTAAAAATATTTTTTATATTAAAACTATGAGTGCTCAAAGTTACCCTACTTTTAAAGACAAATTTCTCGAATCATAATACATATTTCAAAAATTTGAAAACATAGAGCTGTAGATTGATTCTTTCCAATCATGTTACTATGTTTAGAATAAGGATTGCCTTTAAAGAAATATGTAAAAAAAGAGTTCAACGATGTGTCTTCAAGCAGTAATTTTAAGGCAAGAAACTACCGATCCTGGTGGCAAAATATTTAAGCAGACCTTTGGCACGCCTACTGACAGCAAAACATACCCTTTACCTCACTCCGGAAAACTGTAGGGCCACTGAATACTGTCGAGCTATACCTGACCTCACAATAAACAACATATGGTCAAAATATGGTACAACTCTCCAAACAACTTTCCCAAATCGAGTCTCAGACTCATTTCACAATTTTCTTGAAAACTGGCAGGCGCCAAATGGAAGTAAAAATTTTAAAGTTTTCAAAAAACTTCCCAAAAATACTTCTTTAGCCATTACAAAATTTATATGTTTCTTGAAATTCTGCATCGAATGATATACACTTTTAAATGTTAAAAATTTTGATTATTTATTGAACAATGAAAAATAAGAATCCGAGCAAGCTTATCATTTTCGTAATCTAAATGTCAAGAATAATGAGGATTTGATATTTTGAGTGAGGATTTATGAAAATTTTTGCAACAAATATTTGAGGCTATGAATATTGGTTGTCACATGCTTTCTAAGGACTAATAAATATTTTTCCTTCTAATATTTAGAGTCTATTGCTGAATAGCAATGTCAGCTTACAATAAAATTGTCAAAATTCGAATTCGCAATAATATTTCATTTTTGATCAACCTTTTTCACGATTACAACGAAAACTATTTACTCTAAAAGAAAATGGTCAAGAGAAAATTTGTGCACCTTTACAGGACCAATAATTATGTCTTATCATGTTCTCTGTATTTTGCGTTATTTGGCTATAAATGTGAATTTTCGATTTTTCAAAAAAAAATTAAAAAAGTTCTTATGCCAATATTGTGGGACATTCAAAAAGAATAATTTTTCATCTCTTGACTTTTTTCATATTGTCCGTTGTTTGGCTAACAATTTTAACTTTCGTTCTTTTTTTTTTTAATTTTCGAATTGTTAGATATAAGTCTGACAATGTGTTTTTTATCGAAAAAAATCATAAGGATAAAATGTTCGAGTTTTTGAGTACTACGAATATTTGTACGTATAAGTTGTAAATTAAAAAAAGTGTGTTTAAAAATTTTCAAAATGCTCCAACTTTTCTAATTTTTATTTTGTTTATTTACAAAAAAAAATATAAAAAGGTGTTAAAGAAATTTAGTGTTCCCAAATTTACGTAGACAATAATAAATATTTTTTGATAAAACTAGGACATTTACATTTATAATAACTAATAGAAGACTTTTCAAGAAAAGTAACTTGTTTTTAAATTGTTTCAACAATTTTTGTTTAAACAAATTGTTTAAAATTGCGATATAATACGGAAAAACTAATAGCGTCATTTGATTTTTTTCCACAGAATCAAATGGTGCTATTATTTTTTCTGTATCTGACAATCAATTTGTTTAAACAATTTCGGTTATGCCTCAAGTATTTGTTTAAAAAATTGTCATAGATCCTCAATGAAAATGTCAAATTCTCATTAATCTTGACATTTAGAATACGAAAATGATAAGCTTAGTCGAGTTCTTATTTTTCATTTTTCAGAAAATAATCAAAAAAATTTGATTATTTATTTACACTTACTATACTTTTGCCACGACATACTTCATATTTAGGTTTATTCGACGCAGAAATGAATCACCTTTCAGATTCTTAAGCTAAATTGATAACTTTTTAAATTTATCTGGTATATATTTTTAAAAACTTTGTCTATTGTCATATACTACTTAGTAATTCAGCGACAGGCTACCTGCCGCGTCGTTATGAGGGTTTAGTCCTTGCCCGACTATACTTGGTTGTCGCGTGCGGCTCATTTTATTGCAGACCATTTTTTGTAGACTTTTTTTTTGCATATACTCTTTATTCCCGAAAATATTCTTGTGCTGATTGGCTGTCAAAAATTTTTTTTTCACTGGAAAACTCCACCCTTGGAGGCGTGCTTATCATACTTCTGTCTCTCTCGCACACTCAGCTCGAAGTTCCCACGGGTGTACCCAGCCCTCTTAAGAGAATTTGCAAGAGGATGTAAACACCCTCACAGTGTGTGCATCTAGATTTCGAAAAGATGCAATTAAATTTGTAAACCGTAGATCCTGTATCCGGAAGTTATCCTATTTTTAATAAACACTTACTTTATATTTAAATCCTGACAAGTTTATACCGAATTAATAATAATAATGTAATTATAATTAATTACATCTGTATTGAAGATCATGTGATATAAAATATGAATTATCTTTCATTTAAATCGGTAGAATAAAACGATTGTAAAGTAAATAATAAAATACCACCGAAATTAAATGGCTAAAAGGTGTTGATTTTTTTATAGCATTATTTTCGACGTATAGAATTACGTACCGTATTAAAAAAAAATATAGAAAAATTTTTGAGCTATTTAGAATTTTTATTTTTTTAAGTATTCAAGATATTGGTAAATCCATATGAGAGTTTGTTTTCAGTTTATTAAAATAAAAATTATTATTTATTATTTTATTTATTTTCGTATAAAAAATAATAAAAAATGACAATATAAAGACAAATTTTGGACTTTGAGAAAGTTGGAATTATTTAAATTTTGCCTTTAAAATTGATCTTCTTCTGCAATTTTTATTGTTTCTCATTGGCAATTTTAGTGTACACTTTTTTTACGATTTTGAACAAACTTTCGCATGGATTTACCGGTATCTTGAACACTTGAAAAAATAAAAATTCTAAATAAAAATGTTTCTATATTTCTTTTTAATACGTTACGTCATTCTACGTCGAAAATAATGCTATGAAAAAAATCAACACCCTTTAGCCATTTAAATTTAAATGGGTTAAAATTTCTTAGCAGTGCGTATTTTAAATTTAAGGAGCACAAAATAAACCTGGGACAACACGTGATGACACGTGTGATGGAGATTCGAACGCGTGGCTGACTCTATTGACATTTAACGATCCTTTTACACGCAATTATATATACATGTAATATAAATATATATTACTGCATTAAAGTAAAATACGTATATTTGAAATTAAAGATATGAGAATGACAGTACGGTAAAGACCATTTGATTTAGCCCTTAAATAAGTTAATATCGGATTTAGGGGTCAAATAAAATGCATTTTAGGGGTCAAATAAAATTATGATTTGATTTAGCCCTTAAATAAGTTAATATCGGATTTAAGGGTCAAATAAAATGCATTTAGGGGTCAAATAAAATGCATTTTAAAGACCATGGTCTTTACCGACTTGTCATTCCAATATCTTCAATTATTTGTATGTATTAAGTTGTTAGTACAAAATTTTCTTGCACAGTACCATAAAAGTGACGTTATTTGTTGCATATTTCACTATAGGTTGGGTGCTACTAACTGTTAACAATGCAGTAAATTATCGCATCCTGTTCGGCAATCACACACCCAAAGCAATCGGAAGATCTGCTTATAAATTTAAATGCTCATAGAGCTTCGTTTCTATAACAATACTCGCACTCATAGACTTTCTATAGAACCCACAGATGTAAAATGTATATGTTAAATTTATATGATACTCAGTTTTTAATAATAAAAAATATATAATTTGTCGTACATGTAGAGATTGTGTTAAAGGTTTTGGAGCCAAGTTCTATACTAAAAATTCGATTTCTTCATTTTACTCAAGAAATATTAAATTTTGAATTTTTTCCCTTTGTATAATTAATCAATTTTTAACCAGAATTATGCGTGCAGAGCAAGAAAATATCTTATTCAAATATTTTTCAAGTAAAATGAAAATATTCAATTTTGAAGTTAGATCTTGAATTCTTCGTTTTATGCAAAAAGTATCGAAATTAAATACTTTTTCGCTCTGTACGCAGTCTTATATTTGAAAAAAGATTAGCGCTACAGAGCGAAAAAATATTTATCAATAATTTTCGTTGAGTAAAATGGAGAATTAAATTTATTTTAGAGATAAATGCCCCAATTTTAGCTGATATATATATACATATATGAGAAAAAAATTTCAGGAGCAAGTTCATGAAGGGCTGTTTATTTCAGTCAGTGGGACCCGGTGACCTCGAAACGAAGCTTCAAACCTGTAACACCGGGATCGATATTCGCAACGGCCATTCTTTTCTTATCGAAACCAACCCACTGCAGATAACCCTCTTTCATTAAAAAAATCCCATTCTTAAAATAAAAAAAAAAGGTGTAAATGCGTTTCGCGAAAATCAAGATAGAATCACTAAGATTCAGATTCGTATTTCTTATAATACAGATGTTATTCTACAGTAAATATAGCCCATCTCGTTTATTTTTGTGCCCCTAGGTTCTCTTATTAACAATCTGGACTAATGCAGTTTTATCAAGGTATATATAATTGCACTGATAAAATATTATCATTCAAAGCGGATACTAATGTTACAGTTATGACTGTAATTAATTTTAATTAATTTTACAAGTAATAACATCGTGATATTTCTTACATAAGAAAGACATGTAAGTTTTAAAGCATAAAAATATATATGCGCTACAATTCTAGTGTTCATCCAGATCCACTCTCAATTCCGCGAAATATGCTCTGATTCCAAATATACTTATAATTTATAATCCAAAATTCAATATAAATTGCCGGCGAATGCAAGATTTGATAAGACAAGACCTGAAATAAGTAAAAAACACCTATTTTTTCCTTCATAGAACATGTAATAAAAATAAAAAATGTATGAATAAAAAAGACTTACCCACCTCTTGGCTGGAAGCTCTGACGACAAACGAGTTCCACATTCCCAGGAGGAGAATTATTACCTGCACGTTTATCCTTTACACAATGTTTTCGATAAAACCTGATCAATTTATGAGTCCGGTTCTCGGAGTAACTTTATAATATAATTAATTAAAAACTCGCGTAATTTTCTTTTATTGTTTTCACGGATTAATCTTAATACGAAGGGGGAATTTTGCAAATCGCTTTGGGAAGATAGTAGTGTACACGGAATTAAAAACACCGTGTGGTACGGAAGTTCCCGTTCTACTAGGCGCAAGTGCGCTCGTATTCGTATTTCGTTCGCGCACGTCACCTCCCACGAGGACCTACGCCATTCTAAAAATGAAATTTTCATACTTTGCCAAATTAATCAGTTTATAATTTTTTGCACTAGGATAGGTAAAAACAATATTGCCTACGTTAAAATTAATATTACCAAAGATAATAGTACCTTAAAAATAATAGATAGTAACTATTTTTTTAATAACGCGACTGTAAAAGAAGCACTAAAAATATTTTAAATAAAATAGTAATGAAAAAGCGCTTTTGAAGAATTCTTTATTGAGTATTTTAGTGTGACGTCAATCCCTGACCAGGGTTCCGAAGTGACGCGTCACTCCGAGTTTTCTACGTAAATTACATTTTCTGTGTAATATACGTATATTACGTAGAAAACATGAGTAAATTACATATTCAATATGGCGGTGTTTATGAATCAACATAACCTCAGTTTTGAAGCGAAAACAAGACGGGTTATTATTTTGTTATTAACGTAGCATTAACAATTAAGTGCTGTTAACATTTATTAAAATTAAGAATTATGAGTATCAGAGATGAAAGGTGTAATTTTAGACAACCTCACGTCGAAATTCCGTGGAATGAAATTTATTTTGATAAAATTAAAGTGGAAAACCGAAATCAAGCGATGTGTTTATGCGTTCGTTAAATATTCGCTGCGCCTTTTGTGCACAAGCTTATAGGTTATGTCGCTATATTTCTTTAACGCAGTGGCTCCAATTCGAGCCCCGTACTCTACTGCGCATGCGTCGCACTCGGTATCTGATTGGTTTCTATTCGCGCGCAGTTTTAAATGCTAAAAAATATTATTTTTATTGTTTATTACAAATAATGGCGTTTTAACTCATAAAAATGTTTAGTTAATAAATATTTAGTTAATAATAATTTTTATAAGTAAAAACGTCATTATTTATAATAAAAAATATTTATAATACAAAATAAAAATAATATTTTTTAGCATTTCAAACTGCGCGCGAATAGCAAACAATCAGATACCGAGTGCGACGCATGCGCAGTAGAGTACGGGGCTCGAGTTGGGGCCACTGCTTTAACGACGTAAATTACGTACAAAAATGTAGAAAACTAGAGACGTAAATTACCATGTAATATACATGTAGAATACTATGTAAATTACATCGAGTAATTTACGTACCGAACCCTGTCCCTGACGGAAAGTGCCAAATACGTGTCTTGTGATTGGCTGTAATAGTCGAACAAAAATTCAATTTAAATACCTTGTGGACGAATATCTCCCATTTGAATTTTCCCACCAAATCTGCATTATCGACCAAGCATTACCCGATGACGTGCACCTTGACTTCTGCGTTCTTCTGCTTCAATTTTCTCGGAAATAAAAACTTCCTTCTACCCAAAAATTGACCCCGAATAACTCGACTATTCACTTTATCGGATAATCGTCTGACAGCTGTCAAAATGACACTTTTCATAAAAAATTAAGGGCAAATATTTCTCTAAAATCACTGTCCTCATTTTTGTTATGACGTGGACCTGTCAACGTGCAGTGAGCGCATGCGCAATGCTACCTTACGTGGCAAAGGCAGCAGTTCGCTGTTGCACCAGTACAATAATTTTCTTTCTAATTTAACAAAGTTATTTTTGAATATATTCAATTTTGTTATGGTACTTTGAAAACGTTCAACGATTTATCGTGAGTACTGAAAAATTTTCTGCTCCTTTTTCCACCCAAAAATCGTCATTACTCCACATGCAACTATCATGCAAAATGGCTTTATTACTCCGTACACTTTTTCCATCAATGTGGCATTTAATGATGCTTTAATTTACATGATTAGAATCACAGATAACATAAATTTAGTTTCTTCATAATCGTCTTATTTTAAATCGTCGAAATCTTCCTTCTGAGTCATCACATTTTTTCTAGGTTATGCTCAACCTGTCAATTTCGAATAGTATATTTATATTTTTTTGTAGTCTCCGTATTTCCTTTTCTTTATTTAATTATATCGATGTTTTCCTTATTTATTAACTCCCATTTATTGTTTTTCTATTTGATTTGATCTTAATTTTCTCCCGGATGTGTAATAAAAATTAATCTATCGAATGTAAACCAGTTTTTAAACCACATAGTGAAAGGAGAGCTGAACATGCATTTTTTATTGTCGAATCTTGTTTTATTGTTGTCACGTTTACATATGGATTCTTTGTAGGTACAATTTTTAATCATTTCTTTGGAATTTAAGTAACATAGAAGGTTAATGCGAATGTTTTTCTTGGACCATATGTTCAAAAAATAAGGAAAACTTGTGTGAACAAAGTATTGTGTAATTTGAATTGTGTGTAAGTGTTTGCAATTACTCGGTTTTTCTTTGATATTTGAGATGAACTCTGATTTCTTATATATTTCCACAGTCCAAAGGTTATCAACATGATTTATTTCGTTTCCAAAGAGTCAGATTATTTGTTTTCCGAATTAGTAGACTTTTTATGTTTGTTTTTTCTTTTCAGAGTGAAAAATGAATCCACAATACATTCATCAGCAACATCAGCAACAGCAACCTCCTTTTTATGGAGGTGCACAAAGTGCACCACCTTTTGGGGAGTTAAATGCAAACGTTCCTCCAAATATGTTGAAAAGTCCCCATAATCCACAAACGTACCCTCCTCAAAAAGCAATGGCGGGACCACCACCTTCTGGAAATATGCCACCACTGCCACAAGCTCCTTATTACGAAAATAATGTGCAAGGTAAATTCTGGAACCTAGAATATCGAGAATTTCAATTAGTCGCAATAACAACTTACTTAAATAAGTCTGCTTCAAAGAGTTGAAGAATTTAAAAAATCAATCGATACCCTGCTTTTACAAATCATTCCTTATTTTTCAGGGCAATTTTCGAACACTCAACACGGTCTACATCCAAGTACACAGGTGCAATCTCCTGTGAATCAAAATAATTTAGTTAATCAAATGTCAAATATCTCTCTGGGAAATATGCAAAGGCCACCCTCAACTGTAAGCCTTCAAAAATATTAATTTAATTATTTAATACATTATATTTTTAAAAAAATTTATCAATTAAATGCATTGTTTTAATTTTACAGCAAGGTTTTTCTCATCCGCCCGAAAAAGGGAATATGGTGCCATCAACACCATCGAATGTTAACGGTTTTAATAATCTCACAGATCACGTGCCTCAAGGTGCAGGTAATTTTCCTTTTTAATATTTAAAACATTTTCGGCATTTACTTTGTAATAAGTTGGTACCCATATTTAAGAAAAAAACTCAAAATAAAAATAAAATTAATACGTTAAGATTGGTTGAAAATTTAACTAATTAAAACTCATTTTCAAGTAGAAGCAGAACCAGGAGGTCCTCCTCAAGGTAAAACGACACCTTTGTCTCAGAATAATGACTCTCATCCACCGATGCAGGATCATCAAGGGCCACCTAGCTCTCAAAGTCTTCCATTCTCTAGACAGTCACCCAGCCCAAGTCCTCAATTTCCAGGCCAACAGCAACAAATGAGGCAACAATTTCCCGAACAAACGCCTTTCATGAGAAAACCAGGGCAAGGACCTCTCCCTGGACAACCACCTCTCTCTGGACAACCACCTCTCCCTGGACAACCATCACTCCCTGGACAACCACCTCTCCCTGGGCAAAACAATGTCCCTGGAGTTCAAGCTAATCAATACCCTCCTTCTTCTTTCCCTCCTCAAAAAAACTTTTCTGGACCGCCAATGCCTGGACAACATCTTGCTGGTCCTCCAACGCCCGGACAAAATCAACACCCACAGGATCATAAAAATTTATCTGGTCCACCAATGATGGGTCAGCAGAATTTTTCTGGGCCCCAAATGACCGGACAACAAAGTTTTTCTGGACAACAGAACTTTTCTGGTTCAATCTCTGGGCCGCCTTTACCTGGACAACAAAATTTGTCTAGTCCTCCAATGTCTGGGCAACAAAACTTGCCTGGTCTTCCAATGCTTGGTCAGCAAAACTTATCAGGTCCACCATTACCCAGACAAAAAAATGTATCTGGTCCTCCTGTTATGCATGCTGAACAAATTATTGCCCTGCAAAATTTCCATGGACAACAAAATCTCTCCGGTCCTCAGGCAAGTCTTTCTGGCGCTCCTTTGCCTGGACAGCAGAGCATCCAGCCTCACTTAACAGGTCCCCAGTCCCAGGGAATGAACCAATTTAACCAGATGCCGGGACAGAAGCAATATATGTCCGGTCCACCTTTGCCTGGACAAACTGTTGGAAGTCCAGTGGGAATGAACCGCCAACAGGGAGCATTGATGCAGGGATATCAACAGATGCAACCGCCACAACAGCAAGGTTACCAAAATCCTCCAGATGTTTACGCGAATCAGAGAAGTCCATACCAAGCTGGAGTTCCAGGTGCAGGTGGATATCAACAAGGAATGCAACAGCAGCAAGCTAGGCGACTTGATCCTGATAACATGCCTAGTCCAATTCAAGTTATTTTAGACGATCAACGATCACGAGGAGGGGTTTTCGCTACCAACCAAAAGGGAATGATACCTCCCTTGGTGACGACGAAATTCACAGTGCAGGATCAGGGAAATGCTTCACCGAGATTCATCAGATCGACAATGTACACTGTACCAACGACGACAGACATAATGAAACAGACAAGTGTTCCTTTCGGTTTAATTTTGAGTCCAATGGCTCGAGTCGAAGAGGACGAATACGAGCCACCAATTGTTGACATGGGAGAAATTGGACCAGTGAGATGTATTCGATGCAAGGCTTACATGAGTCCCTTCATGCAATTTATCGACTCGGGAAGAAGATTCCAATGCATGTTCTGTAAAGCTACGACCGAAGTTCCTGCGGAATATTTCCAGCATTTGGATCACACTGGCCAGAGGATGGACAGATATGAAAGACCGGAATTGATGCTCGGAACTTATGAGTTCTTAGCCACAAAGGACTATTGTCCAGAGAATAAATTTCCGAAACCTCCAGCATTTATTTTCGTGATTGATGTGTCTTATAATACAGTCAAATCTGGGTTAGTGAATCTGATTTGTGCGCAGATGAAAAATATCATTCGCAACCTGCCAGTTGATGCGGGACAACAGAGGACGAATATGAAAGTTGGGTTCATCACCTACAATAACACTGTTCACTTTTATAATATCAAATCTTGTCTTGCCCAACCGCAAATGATGGTTGTTGGCGATGTCCAGGATGTATTCATGCCTTTGCTTGATGGATTTTTGTGTGATCCTAAAGAGAGTGAAGCTGTTATCGATAGTCTCATGGTACAAATACCAACAATGTTTTCGGATACGCGAGAAACAGAAACAATTTTGGCACCGGCGATTCAAGCTGGTTTGGAGGCCCTGAAGGCATCTGAGTGCACAGGAAAACTTTTGGTATTCCATTCTTCACTACCGATAGCTGAGGCACCAGGAAAACTGAAAAACAGAGATGATAGGAAATTACTAGGAACAGATAAAGAGAAGACAATTTTAGGTAAGTTTCTACAATATTGAAAATTGAACTCGTCTTTAAACGATCTCAATTTTGGTTTTAATGATTTCAATTACTTTTTCCCACTATTCAGCTCCTCAAAACACCGTTTACAACCAACTAGGCCAAGATTGCGTTGCAGCAGGATGCTGCGTTGACCTTTACATTTTTAACAACTCATACATCGATCTGGCTACGATCGGACAAGTTTGCAGACTTACAGGAGGAGAAATCTACAAATATACTTATTTCCAAGCTGATATTGACGGTGAGAGATTAATTACAGATGTCATTAACAACATTAGCAGGCCCATCGCCTTCAATGTCGTCATGCGCGTAAGAACGTCAACTGGAGTCAGGCCCACAGATTTTTATGGACACTTTTACATGTCCAACACGACGGATATGGAACTTGCAAGTATAGATTGCGATAAGGCAGTTGCAATTGAAGTAAAACACGACGACAAACTAACGGAGGAAGAAGGTGTTTATATCCAGGCAGCTATTTTGTACACGTCTTGTGGAGGAATTAGAAGGTTGCGAATTATCAACCTCAGTCTGAAAACATCTTCGCAAATGGCTGAGCTTTATCGCGCGTGTGATCTGGATGCCATCGTCAATTTCTTCTCGAAGCAAAGTAAGTGAAATTGGAAGATTAAAATAAGATTTGGAAGAATTATTGATTATTATTTGTATTATATTTATGGAGATTTTTACTTTGGTTTAAGGTATCTTCAAATTATTGGAACATTCTTCAAAGGTAGTGAAAGAAAATCTAGTTTCGAGATGTGCCAATATATTGGCTGCCTACAGAAAAAATTGTGCGGCTCCGAGCAGTGCCGGACAGTTAATACTTCCTGAATGTATGAAACTTCTGCCTCTTTACGTTAATTGCTTGATGAAGAGCGATGCCATATCTGGAGGTACGTAATTTTCACAATAAAAATTATCATTTAATTCTCTTTCATTTTATGTTAAAATGGAATTTTACTTAACATGAAATTGTTTAGCAGGATCAGACATGATGATCGACGATAGATCGTACGTAATGCAAGCTGTTTGTACAATGCCAGTCTACACATCAGTGAACTACTTTTATCCACGGCTACTCCCTCTACACAACGTGGATCCGCAGGAGACGAAATTGCCGCAAATGCTGCGGTGTTCCATTGATAAAATTACGGAGGACGGCTGTTATTTGCTAGGTAAATTTCTTTAGATTCTCAGCTAGTGATCACTGCAGATTAAAAGAAATTATCGTCTGCAATTTCCTGCCCAGAAAAATGTATATTAAAAAAATGTTCTTTTGCAGAAAATGGAATTCACATGTTCCTGTGGCTGGGATTGGGACTGAGTTCTCAGTGGGTTCAAAGCGTTTTTGGTGTACCATCAGTATCACAAATTGATACAGATCGTACAAAAATTCCAGTTCTGGATACTCCAATGAGCAAACGCGTCAATGACATCATCAGTAGCGTTCGGGCACACAGACATCATTGCATGCGGGTAAGATGATTAATTTAAAGGATATAACGTCTAAAAATAATCCTTTTAAAGTTACACATTACATCTTAAATACTCTATTATTCTTTTTACTAATAATATTGATCGATAATTACAGTTGACAATGGTGAGGCAACGAGATAAACTTGAGATGGTATTCCGACACTTCCTTGTTGAAGATCGAAGTTCCGACGGAAATGCTAGCTACGTTGACTTCCTTTGCCACATGCACAAGGAAATTCGAGCTCTTCTGAGCTAATGAATCAGTCGGAGCAAAATCCAAGGGAAATTTAATTATCTCTCATCGTGGGTGAAGCGTGAGAGGAGAAAATAGAATCGTTTCGCGGATGCGTGCGCGTTGAAAGTGAAATTGTAGTTTATAATAACAGAGATTTTCAGAGAATAACAGAGAACGGCTTTTTAGAAATAACCGATATGTTCTCTGTGTGAAAGTATCAACGCGTTCTCAACGTATGTCAACGTCAACATGTCAAGGAAAGCGCGCACATGCAGTGATTTATAAACGATTAACAATTGTAAACGTCAAATTGTATTATTATTACTGCATATTATTTTATTTAGCCTATTAAAATATTATATTATATTACACTAAATTAAAAATTACAGGTGTATTAATGAATTTTATGTTTTTGAAATAATTGTCCGTCTTAATTGTGTCATGGAGGTGCTTTCTGTACATAGTCTCTAAAGAATGTTTGAGATTCTTCAGAGAAACATTCCGTGCAAGTCAAGTTACAGTTTACTTTTACATAGCCAAATTGTCAGTTTTGCATATTATAACTAATGAAAAATATATATCCTTCAAAAATTAATAATTAATACTCGAACTCTAATTTTTAATCCTAGACCGAAATTGTTTTAAAATATGAATTACATACTGGGAGTGTGAAGATTTCTAAATTATTTTTTTCCATCAAAAGCAGTGCGAAATTTGAAATAATTTTTATGTAGGAATTTTCTGCAAATAGCATTTTGTTTATGTAAAATGCGAACGTTTTTTCGTCCGCTCGTAAAATTTAGAAAATGGCTCATTTCCACCCTTCATATACATATAGCTGCTATAGCTATATGTGTAGTTTTCGGTGACATGATACCATATCAGGGGCGAATCCAGAAAAATATTTCGATGGGGGTTTTTAAAATATATTATCCATGTGGAAAATACATCGACTTCAGGCACGTACTTAGGAGGGGGGCCCGAGGGGCCCTGACCCCCACCCCGAAATTTTAGAAAGTTCAGTTTTTTGTAAATTTAGAATATCATATGACAACAAGATATGCAAAAAGAACCAACCAATACAAAAATTTTGCTATTTTTTCATTCAGCAAAACATTTGTGCTATATGTATAAACAATTATCGATATTCGGTAATATTACTTTTGAATCTGTGCCCCCCCCACCCCCCCGAAAAAAATCCTGAGTACGGGCCTGATCGACTTTTTGAAAAGTTTCGGGTGGGGATGAACCCCCTAAACCCCTCTGGATCCGCCCCTGTACCATATGATACGTCATATACGTGTCATTTACTCCATTTATGTACATATTCATTAAAACTACGAGTTTTTAATAAACACTGGCATCTGATAATGCCGGTAAAAGAAGTAATTCTCATGTCAGATATTTGATTTAAAAAATGGATTAGGTCATGCAGACATTGCAGACCCTCGGGGGGATAAAAGTGTATTACGCGACGGTTGAGTTTGAAGTTCCAACTTGCGGAGGTGTTTGTCGGTCGATGAAGTGTCACGAACATTAAAAAAAGGCGAGAAACTCACTGGAAATGTACGTAAACATGGGATGAATCATGTAGTACGATATAATTGATTAAATGCATATCCCGGGATCGAAAGTCAAAATCGGCAGAGACTCGAAGACGAAATTTCTTATGATAAACAAACATAACCTAGAGGCGATAATCGAGCACCAGAAGATGCTTTCGCCTATTGTAATTGGATCAGTGGTTGTTATTTCCTTTCTCCTTGTATTTTGGAATAACTTGCTGTGGATTTTATCATACGGGTTTTTGACTTTGTCGTGTGTGTTGCTGGGTCCTGCGATCGTTATCATGATTCATATCGCCTTATCACCAAAACATCAAACTGGAAGAGGTACAACGAAAACTATTGCAGAACTTGATGCTTTTCGCAACATGCTTATGGTAAATAGGAATTTTTGTTTCTTTTATTCTTAGATTTTATAATATTTGGCGATGTCCATATTAAAGAATAAGGAAACAGATGGTATTATATTATACGTATCGATTAAAAAAGCTCCATCTTGACAGTCATTAGATTTCTGTTTTTCTCAGGTTTTCCTGATGGCTTGAAATTTTTTATAATAAAGAACGTGATTAAATCGCACTTTAAACAACTCATTTACTCCATGAGCTTTAAATTTATATTTCTTTCAATTTCTCTTGAAGACAGGTCTAGAATTAAAATTTCCGACTGCACGCTTTTATCTTTCAAACGTTCAGAGTTTAATAATAAGATAAAAACAGGATTCTCTCGTAGATGCAATAAATTTTTAATCATTGTGACCAACCGTGCTATAAAAAGAAAAAGTTAAACGACTTTTTTTTTAGATTTGCTGTATAGGCAAACCTGTTGAATCATTTTAAATGACACTATGAAATTATATGAGATAAAACAACTTCGGTGTGGAATTCTTTAAAAGTTAAAGCTACATTAGGAATGTTAAAAAATGGATACTTTCAAATTCACGGTTTTAGAAGTGACACTGTATAATTTTGGAAGATTTAAAATTGATGCAGACAATTAATGTGAACAGAATGAATCTTGAAGTTTTCTATAATTTCTGTTTTAGAAAAATTACGAGCCTAAAGCGATGTGTAACAGAAAACAGTTACGTTACCCTGTTGTTTTTACACGTCTAGTGGATGGTGCTCTACAAAACCTACTAGATCTAGCGTTCCGGGACTTTGTAGGTGCTTGGTTAAATGATCTGTCATTTGGATCGGAAAAATTAATCGACAGTATGAAACAGGACGTCTGGGGAGCTATTCAAAGTCTTCACGACAGACTCTCTCATGTCGATACGACTAAGCTTGTTGCTTGCAGTATAGTAAACAGAGTCACGTTTCATTTGGAGAAAATTAGAATTGCTCAAGCAGCAGCGTAAGTCAACCCTTCTCAAAAATTCAAATTACAATCCAGACTAAAACCATATTTATACACAGAAATTAAGTTCATCTTTTACTTTTCAGTTCCGAGGGGGAAGACCCTGTATTTATTTTATCGCCACATTTAATGTCTCGAGAAGCTGAACTACAATACCTAAGAAAAGTCAGCGAACTCTGCATTATGTTATTCCTGCCACGGAGTTATTCCTTGACTCCAACGAAATTTCTCCTCAGGGAAATAGTTACTTGCAAAAGTGAGTTTATGGTTCAAAATTATTCACCTTTTAATTTAAAATCTTTTTTTTGAAGAATTTTAAATTCGTTTTAGATCATTTTTATACAAATTAAGTCCCCTTTCAGTTTTGAAACCTGCAATAGACCTAATAACAGATCCGGACTACATAAACCAAAAAATTCTTTCTTACATCGAACAACAGCAAATGGCAGAGGCGATGCATAGAAAAACGTACGAATATGCTGAATCCTTCGAGGGTTTTATTCGAATGATCAAAGGCACACGTGACCTTGAGATTCTCAAACATATCAGATATAATATAGTGTCAGAGATCATGCAAGCGACAACGATCCAAAATGTTAAGAGAGCTCAGGGATTGGATCCTGAGAGTAATTCTTTAGGCAAATCGGATGCGATTCAGGCTAGAAAACTTAAGAGATATATTAGTCAGCTGACTTATGCAAAAAATACCTGCGAGTGCCATATGCAGACTTTAGGCTGGGATGGATATCCAATACAGGTTTATTTTTATCATCTCATTTTTTTGAACCTTCAGAAATTTATATTCAATTTTAATATTATCTTCCACAGGAAAGTGACTTATCGGATCCAAATGCGATGGGTGAGGGGAGAGTCTTACCATTATCTACAATTTTGGAAAACGTAATCGGTAGGAGGCACCTCTCGCAGTTTTTGGAACAAGTTTCAAGCCAAGGTTTGATTGGTTACTGGGCAGCGGTGCAAGAATTAAGAGCTGCGGAAAGATCTAATTGGCACCAACTTGGGGCCGAAATCTTCTATACTTACATTAGATCCCCAACAGCTGAGATAAAAGTAGATAAGAACGTTCGAAAGAGGATGGAGAGCTTCTTGCTGGGCGATAAGGGTCCAGATGTCTTTTACGAGGTGCAAGAGAATGTCGTAAAAACTCTCCAGGAAAAATATTATCCCTCTTACATCGTTAGCGACCACTACACAAAAATGCAAGAGGCGCTAATCAACGAAAGGGCTGATGGTCTTATCGAAGATCGTCAGATTGACGGAACAATTTCAGACACATCTGTCCTTCTAGTCGGCGAGCATTCAAATTATGCTAGGAGTAAACTAGATCAACTGCAGGAAAAATTAAGTAATAAAATGCAGGCTCTGCAAGCTCTGAGGTCTTCCTTGAAACCAGAAAGTCGAGTCTTGAGTATTCTAGCAAAGGAAGTAGAGAGTCTTCAGGGAGAAAAGCGACAGTTGGAGGCTCATTTGACTCATACGGAAATGTGGGCTGAACATTTGGGTAGATGGAGGGCTGATGTCCAAAGTGCTGAGGTAAGAATTCAAGGTTTGATCATTTGAATGTGGTTTAGAGTGGAGTGAAAGTTGGTTGCTGATTTTTTTACAGATGCCCGATAATGGAGATCCTCCCCAGTTTATTCTTGTCGTTCATATGGCAGCGGACGAGGCGAGTAAAGAGAAAATATCAACTGGCTGGGTGGTTTTAAGAAAACTGAATGAGTTTCAAGAACTTAATAGAAAACTTCGTCAGTTGTGCTCGAGCGTCAAGAATCTTGAACTTCCCTCTCAGCCTCTCAAATTCTTTGGGAAATCTGATAAGAACTCGATCGACAAGGCCAAGGCACAGATCCAGAAATACTTAAATGTTTGTATTTACTTAAATGTTCTATTTTTCATTTTACATCTTTTTAAGTTATTTTTTTATTTTTTCTATCAAATACCTCATCTTTCTATCGCATTGCAGTTCGTGTTGGAAGATGATAGGTTAAACCAGAGTGAAGCTCTTTATGCATTCCTAAGTCCAAGTTCCGAACATTTAAAACACACGGCCCCTTCTCCAAAGAAATCTCGTTTCTCCCTCTCAACTCTTTTTAAAAGGTAACTTATAACATTAATATCAATTTAAATAAATGCGTATTATAATCACCAAGGACTTTCTCTTAATTTAATTCCTCTTCGAAATATAGTAGTGGCTCAAGTGGCAGTGGAGATTCGAGGGAAAAGGACGACGAGGAGGATTACTCGTTGCTCTTGGATGACAATGAAACAGGACGAACTTCCACTGACGGATTTGTCGGCCCTGGAAAAGATGCAATTGCTGAACCTTTATACGCTCTTCTTGGTGAAGTGTTTGATCTAAGGGGTGTTTTTCGTTGGCTGAGGAGGTCGCTTATTACCTTTGTGCAAATTACTTATGGAAGGACGATAAACAGGTAAGATAAATCGAAGCTTTGGTATTAATTTGAGGAAATTTAACAAATAATATATTCTGATCATCAGGCAAGTGCGAGACACAGTTGCCTGGGTCTTTTCGGAACCAATGTTGCATTACTACATTCAACTCTTCTCGAAATCCTGGTGGCCCAATGGCCAATTAGCTTCAGATTCAGTTGTCAGAACGGACGAGGATAAACTTAAAACTCGTGGTGAGGCACGGAGAGAGTTTTTAAATAATGTACCTGAAGTTTTAACGAATTTGGTTGGAGCGCAAAGTGCTCAGCGTGGCGCTACAAAAGTGTTTGACACTCTGCAGAACGTGAATCTCAACAAGCAACTCTTTTATGTAAGTATCAGAGAATAGAGTCTAATTTTAAATTTTAAGAAATCTTCTTGGTAATAAAAGATGATTTAATATTGATATGATATTCTTTTCACAGGACATCTTCGAGGTATTAATGTACGAGGTGTTTCCAGAACTGCAGAACAAGTAATGTATCTTTACTTAAGAAACTGACCTTTGATATCGATTTATCGATCGAAATTTTCTTCGCTTGAAAGAGACAAAAACCATCCAAGGTATCAAAGATTTTAAAACAGTGTATTTTTACAAACTGATCACATTCCATTAGCGTCTTAGCGTTTTTCGCAATCGCAACTCGGAATACGCTTCTTGTTTTCTTATTCTCCTAACTGCCATGTGAGAATGAAACTCTTTGACTGACGCTAATTATAATTTTATTTTTGAGCAGCTTTCATGAATTCAGTATTTTTTCAAATCAGTATGGACCAATTTTTACGTTTATCTTTTCCGAATTGTGGATCATGGATCATACAGGTATTGGATGTTTTTACTGCGACAATATTACTTAAATAAAATGAGAAATGTATTTTTAAAACGGGCCTTCACGACTTGAACAAAGCTTGAAAATAAAGGAAAGTAATTTCAAGGCGGCGAACGTAGGCGAAAATTCTATAGCGAATCCTTCTTTCTTTCCTAGGCCCAAGCTTATACTTAAGAAAGTTGAATTTTCTTGTGATCAACGTAGAAAATTGTTAGATTTCAAAGTCTCCCAAGGAGAAATTAAAAAGTGTTTTAGAAAAAACTAAAGGATTAAGTTGGCCTCAAACTAACTTACGCGCTAATGTCGATGCGTTTTGTACAGTTTTATGTTGAATATTAGAAATAGATCATTTTTTTGTTGAGAGTATATTTCGGTTTAACACGGTGCTAATTGCCAAAGACAATTCTGAGTCTCTCCGACTCTTATAATTTGAAAATATCTTCTTTGCAGATAATTTTATGTGTAACTTCTATTCGAAAATTATGGTTGATACTTAGATGCACTTTCTTAAAAATCTTTTAATACCGTTGAGAAAAATAGAATGTTATATATCTTTCTTTGCCTGTGAATTGTAATTTTTGTAGATAGATTAAAATAAGGTGCAGGATAGACTCTTCTGTCAATGATTGGCTATTATGTGTTTACTCTTAGCCGACTCCTTAGATATAGGAATTGCCAGAGCCCTTTTTAACTTCTTTGTTAAATTCCTATCATTTTTGTACGAATTACAAGTTGCTATTCTTTTTCAATAGTTTTCTTATTCCGAGTACTTTTTATATAAATGAGATACATTATTAGTTGTTAGATTTATAGGTTTCATGATTGTATCGACTACAATTTGTGTTGTTTTTATGTGATCAATATGCACTCATGTTTTCATTCTGTTGATATTTCTTAAAGTATTAAATTTTTTATTGTGGGCAGAATTATGGCAACACATCAAACTCTGTGTTCGATCTGTGGAAGTGAAATCTCTATTCCAGGGGTTACCACTATTAAATTCTGGTGTGTGTCTTTTTCAAAATTCTTCTGAATTCTTATTTTGAATTCTTTGAAATTCTTTTGAATTCCATTGAATTATTAAATTCCCTCTCCTAAATTCTGGGAATTCTGAAAATCTGGTATACATAATATATATATATTGCTGGTGGTGATCCCCAATCTATATCTAAATTAATCTGTGTATGTGAACATATTTTTGCGGAGGAGAAATATTGAGAGCGAGCGAAATCTGTTGGCTATTGATAAGTTTTTAGGAAAAATCTATCTAGTTTTTATTTTCAACGAACTATAAAGCATTTTGCCGATGAGCACCAGTCCTGTTATATTTTTAGAGTATAATTTTTAAATTGAACTTAAAATTTTAACGATAGGTGAAAAAAGGATAAAGATTTTGATGCTGATTTAATAAAAATTTGATAATTTAGTTTTAAAACAGTGCCAAAGTAAATCGTGAAAATAATTTTTAATAATTAATTGTGATTAATGAGCAGGAAGGTATGATTCGCCAGAATGCATTGTACAATTTAAGTGCAATTTAATTGCAATCTGTACTATGCACAAAGTATACATATGTATGTAATATTGACTCTTTGTCGATATATGTACTTCGAACTGAAATAAATATACGTCAGCCTGATTTCTTCAGTGTTGTGGATAAATATTTTTAATTTTGCATTACTTTACTGTATTTAAAAAAATCAAATCGATCTGTAAATAACAGAAAAGTCAAGTTAACAAGATTTTTAAAAGGTATCAAGACATTATATTAGGATATAGAATATCTTTATTTCCACGTCTTGCGAGGCAGCACGACGTACAAATACGTATATTAATAAACAATTATCTAAAATTACTCGCAACTTCTATACAAATATTACAGTAATTCTCTTAAATACTATCTCGAAGTGTATAATTGTCGCTTTTAATTATTAATTATACGTTTATTTACACATTTATAACGGAGACTTTGTTTTTCTTTTAGCTTTGGCACCGAAAGAGTATAATGCAAGGTTTCTTATAAAATAGTTTCTTCACCCTCGGAGAAGCAAAAACTGCTGAGGACAATGAGGCTGAGCTCGCATCATTTTCAAGACACTCTTCTAATTTCTCCAATGAACGGTAATAACAATTTTTAATCTATTTCAAAAATCTCAAAATATCTCAAATTAAAAATGGAACTGAATGATTCTATATTTGAAAATTCTTTATTATCGTTCTTTAGAGCGTTCATTATATTCTGTTTCTTGGCCCAGAGCGAGGTTTTGTTAACACTGAAAATGCAAACAATAATGTCAGGTGAACGAATAATTTTTTTTTCCGGTTGGGTTTTCCGAACGCCAGTTAATTGACCTACAACCTGACTAAAACTCGAATTCTTAAATACACCTAACACCGAGATTACTTTTTTAATCTCCTTCATTTCAGCTTCTTTTAATGCAATGATATTGACGATTACAAAACCAAGCAGATGATAATAAGGGTTTTATTTTTTTTTCAATCTCGAATACATTTATACTCATTTATAAAATTATTTTTATTTTATAGTCGGGTGGTTTTCGTAATGTGTGTCTGAATAGTTTTTCTCGCGAAAAATATAATACTGTCGGTTCGAGAGAAACGTTTAGACGGGATGAAGTGACACATCTGGAAAAATCTGATGCACAGAGAAATTTCTTAACTACTACTGAGAATATTTGGTATTATTATTAGTAGACACTCAGAGAAAATATTTAATCTGTACCTTAGAGGAAAGTCAAATTTGCATTTTCAAAACGGTTTTTAACACTTTCAATTAAAATATTTTCTAAATTGAAAACTGTTAAGGGATTGAGATTACAAATTACAAAATAAAGTACATATCCAGAAAATTTTTTCGCTGAGTGCACTTTCCCATTGAATTACAATTTTGGAGGATGTTTTTTTTTTAATACTTTTTTGGAAGGAAGAACTTGCTTAACAATTCGACAAGCTCAGCTCGTCATTGGACTGTTTAAGTATTTATTATGTAATTTTAGAGCCGGCTCCAGTCATTTCTAAATTCGAAGAAGTAATTTTGAGTGATTTTTACTCGTAGTAAATTTTTTTCTCAATCTAACAGTCAATTGCATTAACATGACCTTTTCCAAAAATTCTTATTCTTGCTTTGGTAATTTAAAAAAATTGTTGAGTTAAAAAAAGTGGTCAACTTGGTTGGTTCACCTGAGCTTTGAACCTCGCAGGAGTCACTTTTTATTTTATATAAATAAATAAATAATTTAATTATGTTGTAAATAAATTATAATTTTAAGTAGTAAAGTAATAGTTTTTCCAACTATTTTTGGAAATTCTTCTCGAATTTCAGATATTTCTTACAGTCTTTTCGTTCGCAAGTTCACACAATTACAACAATGCAATGTCGCTGAACGCGAGTTATATTAATTTAAAACACTCAGTGATTGTATTCTTTTCCAAAAATCGCTTCTTTTTTAATTTCCAGAAAAATTCTAAAGACAGCTTAATTAAAGAAAAATATTCAAATCCGAATTTTTCTGAAAATTTGTTATTTCGTTTATCAATGAGTTGGATTTCGTGATTGAAGATGAAAATATAAATTATAACATGCATTATCGTTAACAATGATAAGAATATCGTTGATCGCAATCGCTCTTTTATTTTATTTTTATTTCATCGTTTATAGTAATAATAATTATAATTATTATTATTATTATTCTGATATAAACCTCTTATAACTCGTAACCCTCTTTGAAAAGAAAGAGTACTTAATCCAAAAGTGAAATAAATGTTAAAAATTTATTTTTCACATATTTCTCTATTATTTTCGAATAGAATTAAATTTTAGTATATATACAAGCTACGTAAAAAAATAATTCAAATACTTTATTTTCGATTTGTTAAACTTAAATTTAGTTTTCTTTTTACTCAATTTCATCAAAATTAGTACAGATAAAATTTAAACTGAAACTTCGTTTTTCTCCTTAGCCATTCTGTTTTTTTTTTCGATAGAGTAAACTGACGTTGGTGTCAAAAAGTCTTTTTCGCACTAGATTATTTAAACTCTCTTTTAAATGGATTTCCCTCCCCTTTTCTTCGATTATATTTTTTTAAATAAATCGCGCATTGCGCAGACGTCGGTATGTTCCAAACCAGCTGGAACAATCTCCCTCAAATATTTTTATTTTCTTATTTTTAAATTACACTTTTTCATTAATTTTTTCTTATTTTTTTACAGCAACCAGTGCTATTCTATCGCAAATTTGCGTGAGTCTAGAATTATATTTATTAATAACGTAGAAAAAATATATTGATAGGCATATAGCGAGTACAAAAATACGTAGCAATACGTTGAACGATTTTAAGCGGCAAAATACGTTACACTTACAATATCCTTCCTACTATAAAAAATACAAATGACAATTAAGAAAAAATTGAGCTAAGCGAGAAATACTGTTTTTTATTTGCTTTCGTTTGAATTCATTAGTCTTACGAAATTTTTTTTTTCGACTTGTCACAGAGGAAAATAATTGTAGATATTTTTTTTTAGAATTCAGTTTGCTGAATTTAGAAAAATAAAGTATTTTTGAGACGAAAACTTATTTTATAAATTATCCGACGCCTGCGCAACGTCACTCGACAATCACGCGCATCTTAATTAATAAAAAAATTAATTAATCTTAATTAAAAATAAAAAAATCACGTTTATATTAAAAAATATTGTAGTATAGTATATTTTAATATTAAATAAATGATTTTTTTTTAATTTTAATACTTGTAATAATTTTAAGAATCAAAGTACTATAAGGATTAATTATTTACAAAATCATATAATCCACTTACTATTTAGCAGGAGAAAATTAATTCTCCTTAAAAAATTATTTTTTATAAAATCGATTCTGACCACGTTAATAATTCGATTTCTGATCCTTTTATACTCATTAATTCCCATTCAAACTTGGTTCGTACAGTCACACTTTTAAAAGGCGTACAATACAATTTAAGTATGTATTAGTGGTATTAAACATTTTCAAATACTTCTCACGGTAATTAACGATAATTTCTTGATTGAAGTATATGAAAAACTATTTACGCCAAAAAGATGTAGTTAAAAAAAATAACGCAGACTTCTTTGAATTAAAATTTGATTGGAGAAATTATTATTTAAGTGGATTATAAATTTTTCACCAATCGATTTAATAAATCAAATTGAATTAAAATGCGTAGTTAAAGAATTTTATAAAAATTTTGTATATCTTATTGAATCACTTAAATATTAGTTTCTCTTTTCCTCTGGTGAAAAAAAAAATACTAGAAGGAAATACAACTTTTTTACCTTAAATTTTTACTTTTACAATTTAAAATGTTTTATCCTAAATTATAAAAGCTTTGAATTTTTTATATTTAAAGAACGTTTTTAAGACCTCAAAAAATTTAATTTTTTATTGGGTTGGCCAGAAACTCTTTATCGTTTTCATAAGCGAAATAAATAGTTTTTTTTACTGGTCCTTCTGAATAAAACATTCACTTTGCCCCCATCTTCCTTTTTTATAGTAAAAAAGTTCTAGTTTCTTCAAGAGTTTCTAAATATATTTTTTCCATCAGGGATTTTTTTCAATCAAATTAAAATCCTTTTACTTATTTCAGGAATACAGTTCGATTTTTAGTATTAACTACAATCGAGCTTGTTTCTAATTGTGGAGTTACGTGTGGCAAAGGTGGCGAAGATTCCTTGGGGGTGACCGATGCCGCACGACTGCTGCTGGGGGTCGCTGAAGGGGGTATCAGAGAAACGACTTCCGGGCTCGAGGTCTGCCCGTTATCTTCGTACACTCTCTCCTACAATACAATGAATTATTGACCCGCACATGTTTTCATTCATCGTGTCTTGTTTACTTTATTTTCTTAGCAGTGCCTATCTCGTTTCAATCTCGTCATCTCATTCCAATCGCCCAATTAAATTCTCATCAGCCGCAATCCAACTACGTTATCCTTATTCCTACAGTCTTTATTTAAGGAAACTCTGCATTTATTTTGTTTCTTATTAAAAAAATTCTCTATTGTCCTCTCGATAGAAGATTCTATCAGAAAGAATACACAAAATTTCTCATAAGTCTAGGCTTAGTATAAACTCATTTTCATATCGATAATATTATTCAAAATACTCTGATGACTAAGTGAATTGCCTAGAACTTGATGATTATTCAAGACTAAAAATAAGTTTATACTTGATAGTCTTAAAAAATATAACGAAAAATTTCATTGGGAAAAAAGGCAAAGATTAATTTATTTCATCAATATGTCTATCGAAGATACCATTTAAGTGTCTATTATCGAACATCAATATTCAATACCTAATTATGTAATTTCTTACACCAGTTTCAAGAAAATCTATCTAATTCTTGGACGAAGCTCGTTTCGCCGCTTGGACTTTTTTTTGCTTTATGGCAGATCTCGATTAACTCTTTTCAGAAAAAATACGAAAATATATCTAGTCTTGAGTATGAAAAATTTTATAATTTTCTGGATAAACTAGCTATTAAAATAATAAAAAAATCTAGTCTAATCTGGAAAATCGAGCGGAGGATTATTTAGAATATTGTTACAAAACTTGATTGATTTCGACCGATTTGTACGATCAATTTTGAATGTAAAACCAATTTTTTCATTTATTTTATATTTCTTCGAACTTCTGCAATCTCTCCTTTATATTTTTTCAGACACGAGAATTTTTTCGCGTTTCAAGTAGGCACTACGTAGTTTCTGTTTCATTCATTTGTATAAAATGGAGCGGCAGATGTTGCAATTTTATTGGGCATTCGACCTTTGAGGAATTGGCTTTCTGAAGAGTCGCGATTTTTTATATTTAGTTACCAACCACAGCGATGACGGGGCAATCAATAATTCAATGTGTTTTTGGGAAAAAGAAAAAAAAACAGCACGAGATTAAGACGACGGGTTTAGTGGGTGCAGCTTCTAAATTTCTTGCGACAAGAAGAAACCTTTCAATTATTTTATAAATATAAGGTCTTTTCTTCTCAACAAGCTACATGTGAAGACAACAAACTGTAACTGTAAAATAATCTTCTAGTTACAGATTTGTTATAAAAATGTAAAATTTAGCATAAAATATTAATCTCTCAATATCTGATAATAATTCTATTTCTATTTAGATAAAAAGTTGGAGACGTACCTGAGATTTGTCATATTTGAGCCTTTTCCAAATGAATGACTTTTTATCTTGCTGCTGATTACCAGGACCGATGTCGCCACTCGATGCGTTGTAATTAGGATTCGAGAAGGTAAGAACATTTCGTCTGCTCGCATACAAATATTTTTTCTGCTTTGTTTTCCTTTGGCAAAGTAGATAAATAATAACTACGATAATAATTAAGGTGATGCCCATCATGACCACTATTGTGATCACTACGGTTTTCAGACTGTAACTCTTTTCACGGTTGAATTTATAATCTTTGAATTTATCATCTCCATGTCCACGAATCGAGGTTCTTGTCACGATCTCCGACCTACGAAGCTCCTCTTCTTCATCTATTTCGTCATAATTCGGGTCGTTTTCTGTCCCGGGTTTACGAAGTGGCATCTGCTTTGTGGGAGCTTCAAACATAATATTAAAAAGATATTGATCAATTAGCAATCAGCAATCCACAGTGCAAAAAATTTCCGCAGAAGTTTCTTCTACAGAAATTTTTCCATCAGGAAAACAAACTTAGATGATCAACTTACAAGTGGAACAAGTAGGATCTGCTTTATCAGGACAAGCACACTTATAACTCTTCCTTATGTAGAAACAAAGATGACTACAGCCACCATTTTCCATTGCACAAGGTGTCCATCCAGTTTGTCTATCAGCTGCAACAGCCTTGACATCTGTGACACTCCCCAAAGAGTGACGAATCTTGATCCTATTTTGACCGTTGATCATGTCGGCTCTCTCAATCATCTCCTGAGACCAATCAGCCCAGTAGATATGTTCTCCATACTGAAACATTACAAAATTGTATCATCACTTCTAGTAGTAGGATTTCAAATTCTGAAATTGTTATTATACCCTTACCTGAGTTAGACCAAAAGCGTTCACCGCATTCGGTATCAGAGCAACCCTGAATCGACCATGAAGATCGGAAACTTCAATCCTGTCCTTCAAAGCATCTGCCCAGTAGACTTTTCTATGCACACAGTCGATGGACAAACCATTCGGGAAGTGCAAGTCAGTTGAGACGATAGTTTTACGATTGGATCCATCGAGACTTGCTCTTTCAATCTTCGGATGATCACCCCACTCTGTCCAGAAAATGTAACCTTCTCTGGGAAACAAGGCTATGGATCTTGGCTCTTTCAGATTTTCTAGAAGCTTCTTCCTGCTTGAACCATCGATTTTGGCTACCTCGATGATGCTATTTTTCATATCAGTCCAGTAGATGTTGTCAGCTATCCAATCAATTGCGACTCTGAAGGGGGCTGAGACATTGGACCCAGAGATGATGGTTTTGGTGTCGGAGAAGTTGTACATGTTGACAATTCTGAAAATGGTTTAAGATTAGAAGAATACTATTTAACAGATGGGTCTTAAATGCTTCAGAGATTCAGCAATACCTAATGATCCGGAGATTTACATCCGTGTAGACAATCAACCTCTTTTGCCAGTGGAAATCAACAGAGAAGGCATTGTGAACATCATCAATCGGTAAAGCCACGCTCCACATCTCTGGGGTATCAAACGAAATCCTCTCCAGTGTTTTTCTCGTAGCAAAGAGCAGGAAATTGTTTGGTGTGGCATTGCAGGTCTTTTTGTCTTCATTGATGATGATTCCAGTTGGACAAGCACAGGAATAACCTTTCGGATTTCGAAGACAGAGATGAGAACATCCACCGTTGTTCTTCTCACAGACGTTGTCTGACACGTTGAGGTCTGACCACTGGAAGAAGAAACTCATAAACTCATTTATATTATGAACCAGCTAATATCATCATCAACCTGAATTCACTTACGTCAACACCTCTGATATCCATCACTCCTTCCAATTTATCCACCAGTACCTTTCTCCTAGAACCATCTTTCTTCTCAACCTGGAGAACAGCTTTTGCTTGCCAGTCACTCCAGTAGACACGATTTCCCATAACAGCAAGGCCGTAAGGATGTTCCACTTTCTCCACAAGAACTTTCCTGTTTTTGCCATCAAGGTCCGCAACTTCGATCACCTTTTTCTTTGCATCGTTCCAATAAATCCTACCCTGTCCGACATCAATCGAGAGACCATTGGGCCAAGCGAGATTTTCTGTAACAACTGTTGTTCGTTCTTCACCATCCATATTAGCTCTCTCAATTCTAGCATTGTGTCCCCAGTCTGACCAGAAAAGGAGACCTGCTGAATAATGAAGAGCGATTGCTCGAGGATTATCCAAACCAGACCAAACTAAGACCTTTCGGTTTCTGCCATCAAGTTCACAGACTTCAATGCTGTTCAAACCTGCATCTGTCCAGTAAAGCTAAAACAGATAAAGATCATTTTCTACTTTAGAGTCTCTCAAAAACTAGATAAAACTTTCTCCCTTTGTTCTCTCGAAAACTCACCTTCCTCCCAATTGAATCCACAACCAAACTATCGGCAGCATCGATTCCCGAATCAATTACTGTTTCTATAACCTGACCATTAAAACTCGTCTTCTTGATAACATCCTCTCCAGGATCAGTCCAGTAAACATCGCCATTCCTCAAATTGATGTCGACTCCAGTAGCATTCTTCAGATAAGAAATTGGCAGAACAACATCCAACGCGTAGTCAACATCAAAAGACACAACCCGAATATCTACTCGATGAGCCAGCACCAGGAATTTCTTCGGTACGTCCGGACATGTCTTTCCATTGCTCTGTAGAGTTAATTTTTGATTACCAAACATCAGATCGTCAGATCTATTCATTTGATATCCAATGTTTCACCTACCTCAAGAACAAGACCAGTAGGACAAGCACATTTAAATCGGTTATAGTTGGATACCATAAGACAGAGATGCGAACAATTTCCGTTGTTGCTCTTGCAAGGATGGTTCGCCACATTTTTTCGATTGCGATGGAAGACTCTCACATCCATGAGACCTGAGATGCTAGATCTGATGACTGTTATGTTCGCTCCTGTTTCTTTGTCCGCTCGATGAATGCTTTTAGTATTCCAGTCGGTCCAGTAGATCTTGTCTTTGTGGACCACAAGACCAAATGGGTGTGGAAGATTTAGAGCTAAAATTATGTGTAAAAGGTTAAGCAATCTGAAATCTTAGTTGATGATAGCGAAAATTGGAAACCTACCAGAAGATATTAGTACTGTTCTGCCTTTACCATCCAAGTTCGAATACTCGATCTTCTGGGTGCCAGCATCATCCCAGTAGAGTCTCTTCTTATCAAAATCGATTGCTAAGCCATTCGGCCAGGTGAGATCATTTCCGATCAGTACTTTCCTATCAGAACCGTCCATTGAAGATCTTTCGATCCTCGGCTTCTCGCCCCAATCACTCCAGTACATATGTCCAGCTGCAGAGAGAAATATAGTTTACCAAGTGATTTGCAATAAGATCATGCTGCTTAAAAATTTATTTCTTACTTAGAGGGTTTAGTATAATGTCCCTTGGTTTGTCAAGGTTCTTATGAATCAAGAGAGATCTCATAGTTCCATCCAGATTTGAGCATTCAATTCGCTTTGTGCCAGCATCAGTCCAGTAAATCTTCCTCGTGATCCAGTCCATCGCCAGCCCTGCTGGTGACTCTGAAATTCAAGATTGATATGATTTTATTACACTAGTAAATCAACACGCGCGATTATTTTGTATTCCTTCTTACAACTTCAAGTATCCCAGATTTTCAAGACATTTTGTGACACCATTTTTTTAGAGAGGAATTTCAAAAGATTTTTAAGAATTTTAAGGGATTTTGACGATTTTCAAGTAATTTTCACTAAATTCAAAAGAATTTTAGAATTTATAAATTATTCTGTAGAATTTTAAGGGATTTCAGGATATTTCGTGGAATTTTAAAGAAATTCGTGCAATATTAAGAGATTTTAAAAAAAAATTTTAAAGGGTTTTAATGGATTTTGACTGTTGTAAAATTTGAAGAAATTTGAAGATATTTCAACGAATTTTAAGGGATTTGGAAGGTTTTGTGTGAAATTTTAAGAGATTTGAAACAGTTTCTAGAGTTTTAAGGAATTAAAAAATTTTCGTGGAATTTTCAGACATTTTAACATATCCTAAGGAATTTGGACTATTTTTAAATGATTTTAAGAGAATTTAAGGGATTTTTATGATTTATAAAGGATTTTGTGAAATACATAATAAATTTGATGAAATATCTAATAATTTTAATGAATAAATTTTAATGAACTTCAAGAGATTTTTTTAACTTTTAAAATACTGTATGGATTTTCAAGGATTTTAAAGTTTGTCCGGTAATTTTACAGAGGGATTTCAAAAATTTTTATGAATTAAGAGATCTCATTGAATTTAAAAGAATTTTAAAATTTATCGTCAAATTTTTAGGGATTTCAAGAAGTTTTTCTGATTTTTAAAAGATTTTGTGGATTTTTAAGGATTTCATGAAATTTTAATGGATTTTATGGCATTTTAAAATAATTTAAGAATTTTTGATGAGTTTTATTAAAAATTTGTGAAATTTAAAAGGTTTTCATGGCATTTTATGAGATTTCTTATAATTTTAAGGAATTTGAAGATATTTTGATGATTTTAAAAAATTTTTTTAGAATTTTGAAGGATTTCGTGGAATTTTTTTGAGAATTTCTAAGAATTTTTAGATATTTTCACAAATTTTAACGAATTTCAAGAGGTTTCTAAAAATATTTAAAGAGATTTTAACGAATTTTGAAGGATTTTGAAACGTTTTGTAAAGTTTTAAAAGACCAGCAAATCAACATGTACGCTATTTTTTTTTTTTTTTTTGTTACAATTTCAAGTCATTCAAAAGCGAGATTTTCGAGACATTTCGTGAAACCATTTTTTTAAGATAGGATTCTTCTTTCAACTTCAAGTCATTCAAAAGCCAATCAGGTTTGCAACAACAATGTATGCGAGATTTTCGATATTTATCGTGACAACACTTTTTTAAGATAAAAAAATAAAAAAAACTAGCAAACCAACGCGTGCGCTACGCGCAGGATTATTTATTTTACTTCTTACAACTTCAAGTCATTCAAAAACCAATAAAATTTCGCTGATTCAAATTTAGAGAGCAAATTTGAAACAATAATAAAATTTATGCGAGAATTTAGAGAAATTTCGTTACATCTTTTTTAAAAAGCTTCAAAAGGTTTCTAGGAATTTCAATGGATTTTGACAATTTTCAAGTGATTTTTACGAAGTTCTAAAGATTTTTAGGATTTTTAAAAGATTTCGTGGAATTTTGAGATATTTTAGGATATATTTCGCGGAATTTGAACGGAATTCATGAAATTTTAAGAGATTTTTTAAAGGTAGCGAATTTTAAAGGATTTGAAATGTTTTGAAATTTTGAGAGAGATTATGAGGTTTCTAAGAACTTTAAGAGACTTTAACGAATTTTAAGCGATTTCTGATGTTTTCGTGAAATTTCGAGGAATATTAAGCGAATTCAAAATATTTTTATGATTCTTTAAAGATTTTGTGAAATTTAATGAGATTTCTAATAATTTTAATGAATTTTCAACGATGTAAAGGGACTTTAAATTTTATCCTAGAATTCAAACAGTTTCAAGAAGTTTCTGAGAATTTTAAGAGGTTTTCACCAATTTTAAGAGATTTAAACGAATTTTAAGCGATTTGGAAGGTCTTCGTGAAATTTTAAGTGATTTGAAAAGGTTTCTGGGTGTTTTAAGAGAATCTTAAGAGAATTTTAAATGTTGTCATAATATTTTCAAGAATTTTAAAAGAATGCAAGAGATTTTAATAATTTTAAAAATATTTTACGGTATTTTTAAGAATTTTGTGAAATTTTATGAGATTTCGAATAATTTGAAGGGATTTTCTGATTTTTAAAAGATTTTGTAGAATTTAAAAGGATTTTGAAGGTTGTAAAATTTTAAAGGATTTTATGAGATTTTTGTAGAATTTTGAAGGGTTGCATGGAATATGATAAGATTTCTAAGGATTTTAAGAGATTTTAAATGTGATAAGAAATTCCAAGAGGTTTTTTTAGAAATTTTTAGAGATTTTTGCAAATTTTAACTTGGATTTCAAGAGATTGATGATTTTAAAGTTTTTTGTGGATTTCCAAGGTATTTTAAGAGGTTTCTGAGAATTTGAAATGGATTTCGAAGGTTTTCGTGAAATTTTTTTGCGCCATTAGTTTTTTTGTCTTCTTTCAACTTCAAGTCATTCAAAAGCCAATCAGGTTTGCAACAACAATGTATGCGAGATTTTCGAGACATTTCGTGACACTACTTTTTTAAGATAGGAAAAAAATAAAAGGCTGTCTTATTACACTGATTACATTGATGATCTTTTCGTATTTATAACCAGCTCTAATAAATCATTTTACCCAAATTGTGGCTGATGATGGCACTCTGGTTCGTGCCATTCAGAAAAGCTCGGCTGATCGTATCAGCCTCCACATCCGTCCAATAAATCATATCCTGATTAGCATCCCAAGTAAGTCCCACAGCATTCTGTACATGATCAACAGGAATAACGTTATCATAGACCCTAGCAGACTCCTCAATAGGCATTATCCTCAAATCCTTCTTCCTCGCGAAAATCAGAATATTATCAGGAGTGCTAGCACAGGTTTTTCCATCCCTCTTGATCTTTAAACCCACAGGGCAAACACAACTGTAGCCTGTGTTGTTAGGAAGACACATATGGGAACACTTCCCATTGTCATTTCCACAATGATTGACATAGTCTGGCTGACGTTGTGGATGGTAGCTATGAAGATCCATTGGAAAATGCAGACCAGAGTGGATAGTTTTGAAACCTCTTCCATTTACTTTGTTCGCTGAAGAGATGCTTTTCAGATGCCAGTCTGTCCAGTAAAGAAAATCTTCAAAAACTGTGATGGCGAAGGGATGAGGCAGACCTTTGCTTATCATCTTCTTCCTATCGGAGCCATCCAGATGTGCGGATTCAATCACATGATGTTTGGCATCAGTCCAGAAGATGCGATCCGTTGTGTAATCAATCGTCAATCCATTGGGCCAAAATATAGACTCTGTGACCATTTCTCTTCTGTCGGAGCCATCCATGTTAGCTCGTTCGATTTTCGGGTGTGGCCCTACATTAAGGAAGTTCTTATATGAAGCTATTATTGCAGAATAGAAAATTGTTTCAGGAAATGAAAACATACCCCAATCTGTCCAGTAAACGTATCCAAAGTTAGGATGCACAGCTATGGCTCTTGGTTTGTCTATGTCACTTGATATCAAGACGTGTCTAACTTTTGTGTCAAGGGTGATGACTTCAACCCTTCTAGTTCCAGAATCAGTCCAGAAGAGCAAATCATGAATCCAGTCGATTGCAACACCTCCTGGTGTTTGTAGACCCCATCGTATTACATCTGTAACATTGTAGATGATATGAATGGAAAGCTAATGTTATTTACAATTCTATCATTGCTGTTGACATCAATCAAAACCTAATATCAGGGAAATGCGAGTAGTTGTCAGGGAAAATAGAAATTGAAATTTATGCTAACTATGTTACTTTTTTCGCATTACATACATAGCTTTTATAGTTTATTCAACAGATTTTAGAAGCTTTCCGAGGATTTTCAAGGATTATAAAGAATTTCCAGGCATTCTTTGACATTATCTGGGTTTCTAATGATTTTCAATAATTTTAAGGGATTTTAAAAGGTTTCTAGGCATTTAAAAGGATTTCATGAAATTTTAAGAGATTTTTAAGAAAGTTTAGGAAATTCAAAGGATTTTAAGGTATTTTAAAGTTCTTTGTGGAATTTTAAATGATTTTAAACAGCTTTTAAAAATTTTAAGAAAATTTAATTTTTTTTTAAGTGATTTTAAAGGATTACAATGTTTTTCATGGAATTTTTAAGAAATTTCTAGAGTTTTTCAAAAATTTGATGAGATTTTTACGTATTTTAAAGGATTTCAAATTTTTTCGTGGAATTGTAAAGAATTTTAAGAAGCTTGTAATAATTTTAGGAAATTTTGACGTTTTCAAAATGATTTTAAGGATTTTAAATATTTCTCATGGAATTTAAAAAAATTTTAAAAGTTATTTTTGATTTTTAAAAGATTTTGTGAAATTTTAAAGGATTTCATAGAATTTTAAAAGATTTCATGGAGTTTATGAGATTTTATGGGTTTTTAAATATTGCAGTGTAATTTTAAGGAATTTAAAAATGTTTCAATAGATTTTTAAAAGATTTTCTAGGATTTTGAAGGATTATAAAGAATTTCCAGACATTCCTTGACATTCTCTGGGTTTCTAATACTTTCAACAGATTCACAATAATTTTAAGGGATTTTAAAATATGTCTAGGAATTTAAAGGAATTACAAGAGATTTTACCGATATTTGAAAGATTTCGTGGAATTTAAAGAATTTCATGAAATTTTAAGAGATCTTTAAGAGTGTTTAGAGAATCCAAAGAATTTTAAAGTATTTTAAAGTTCCTTGTGGAATTTTAAATGATTTTAAAGAGCTTTTAAAAATTTTTAGAAAATTTATTTTTTTTTTAGGTGATTTTAAAGGATTACAATGTTTTTCATGGAATTTTCAAGAAATTTCTAGAGTTTTTCAAAAATTTGAAGAGATTTTTACGTATTTTAAAGGATTTCAAAGTTTTTCGTGGAATTGTAAAGAATTTTAAGAAGCTTGTAAAAATTTTAAGAAATTTTGACGTTTTCAAAATGATTTTAAGGATTTTAAATATTGCAGTGTAATTTTAAGGAATTTAAAAATGTTTCAATAGATTTTAAAAAGATTTTCTAGGATTTTGAAGGATTATAAGGAATTTCCTGGGTTTCTAATACTTTCAACAGATTTACAATAATTTTAAGGGATTTTAAAGTATTTCTAGGAATTTGAAGGAATTACAAGAGATTTTACCGATATTTGAAAGATTTCGTGGAATTTAAAAGAATTTCATGAAATTTTAAGAGATTTTTAAGAGTGTTTAGAGAACCCAAAGAATTTTAATGTATTTTAAAGTTCCTTGTGGAATTTTAAATAATTTTAAACAGCTTTTACAAATTTTAAGAAAATTAAATTTTTTTTAAAGTGATTTTAAAGGATTACAATGTTTTTCATGGAATTTTTGAGAAATTTCAAAGGTTTTTAAATTTTTAAAGAGATTTTTACGTATTTTAAGGAATTTTAAAGTTCTTCGTAGAATTGTAAAGGATTTTAAGAAGCTTGTAATAATTTTAGAAAATTTTGACATTTTTAAAATGATTTCAAGGAATTTAAATATTCCTCATGGAATTTATGAGATTTTATAGGATTTTAAATATTGCAGTGTAATTTTAACGAATTTAAAGAGGTTTCTAGGAATTTCAAGAAATTTCAAGGAATTTTAAGAAATTTGAAAGGTTGTCGGGAATTTCAGAGATTTTAACGGATTTTAAGTGATTTGAAGTGATTTGACAGGATTTTAAAGTTTGTCATGGAATTTGAATAAAAGGATTTTAAGAGATTTTATATATTTTTAAAAGATTCCGTAGAATTTTAGGGAATTTAAAAAGATTTCATTGAGTTTCAAAACATTTAAAGTTATCTTATGCTATATTTTTGAAAAATTTCAATAGCAATTATTATTGAAAATTTATTCACATTTTTAATACTTTTCTGTCAGGGAAATTTGTCTTAAAGTCAGGGAAATGTCAGGGAAATTGAAAAATTGAATCTTGTGGCCACCCTGGTTTATCTCAGTACCTTCAGCTCCTGTTCCATTCACATAAACCTTTCGAATAACATCCATGGAAACGTCTGACCAATAGATGGTGCTTCTTTTATAATGGTAGTCCAAAGCTATGGCATTGTGAAGACCTTTCAGCACAGATGTGTATTTGGGACTCGTCATGCTCACCTGAGCAGAAAGAAATGTGTTGCTTTAATTAGTTTCCCTTTTTAAAGGAAATCATCAACCTTTAGCTAATCTGAATAAGTACCTGCCGTATGTCAACCCTATTTGCAAAAAGCAAAGTGGGATTGGCTCCCAGTGCTTTGCAAGTTCTCAAATCTGGTCTGAGGACATATCCTGGCATGCAGTTGCAGATGAAAGAACCTATCGTGTTGTTGCAGATCTGACTACAGACTGGATCCTAAAATCATTATTGTTACCAAACATGTTCTTCTTTTGTACTATATAGTACAACAGAATTTTTAAAGATGCAAACGAACCTTTTCGAAATCACACTCATTGATATCGTTGCAGGTCACGTTATCTGGTCCCAGAATAAATCCTTGTTCACAAGCACAGGCTTTTTTATTATCAACAGTCAAGATACATTTCTGAGTACACCTGTCTTCTTTGGTGCAATTTCGTTTTTGAGGACAGTTCATCTCATCTGGAAGATTATAAAAGTGGTATAACAACAAAGTAACGATTTATTTTTATTTTTATTTATTTTTTTTTCGTTATTTGGACATGGTACCATCTCTTTGAGGACAATCTGCAACCCCATCGCAAACATGTTTAACACTGATGCAATCTCGATGATCATAATGCGTCATTGGATGAGCAACTGATTTGTTCCCTCGTTGGGTGTTCTTGCAAAGATACTGAGTAGCATCGCAAGTGATAGCACAACCCTGTTCATCTTCTCCGTTAGGACAGTCAGGTACTCCATCACAAACCCAAAGACGCTAGAAAGAATATTAAAAATGATAATTTTTGAACTTATTGAGAAAATGATTACCCAGATTTGTATTAATATATTATTTACAAGGACACATGATCCTGTTGAGCAGGTGAATTCTTCTTGGGAACATTCCTTTGGGGGTTGATGTTCACACATGTCTTCGTCTTCTTTCCCTTGACAGTCAGGTTCCTTATCACAGACCCATGTCCTACTTATGCATTTCCCACTATTACATCTGCAAGAATTTAAATTAGAATTGATATTAGAATATTGATTGGAAGCAGTTGAGAAACTGCATCCCATGAATGAAAATTGATTTCAGATATACCTGAACTCATTAGCATTGCAACTCGCGCCGACGAGTGTTTCACAATTTTCCTCATCACTTCGATCGCCACAGTCATCATCCCCATCACATCTATATTCACGAGATATGCACCTTGGATAGGTACACTTAAATTCATTTTCCTTGCAGTGCACGTCAATCACTTCTGAATATGATATTTAAGAAATATATATTTTTCTATTGAATTAATTAACTTTATACATTGACGAGAGAGAATCGTGATTTTAATTGTTTATCTCACCGCATTTTACTTCATCCGATCCATCAGCACAATCACTTTCTCCATCACATCTGTAGTTGTTCAAAATGCAAGTTCCATCCATGCACGAAAATTCGTTATCATTGCATTTTCTGGAACAGAAAAAAATTGTTCTTAGATCATAAAACTAGTCCTATCTTTAAAAAGTTGTGTAACGAAATGTCTCGAGAATCTCAAATACATTGTTGTAAACCTGATGAATTTTTGAAATTCCCTTAAAATTCCACAAAAATCTTCAAAATCATAAATCTCTTGAAATCTATGTGAAAAATTCGTGAAAATCTCTAAAACTATTTTAAACACCTTTTGAAATTTCTTAATATTTAAAATCGCTTCAAATTATTAGAAATCTCATCAAACTCCATAAATTATCTAAAAAATTCTACAAAATCTTTTAATAATCAGAAAAATCTCTTGACACCCCTTCAAATTGCATAAAACATTCTAAAAGTCATGAAAACCTCTTGAAATCCGTTAAAATTCATGAAAATCTCTGAAAACTCGTAGAACTCTTAAAACTCATAAAAACTTCTTGAAATTCATTAAAATTCATGAAAATCTCTTAAAACTCCTAGAAACTTCTTAAAATTCCTTGAAATTCTACGATATCCTTTAAAATCCATTAAAATTAATCAAAATCTCATCAAATTCTACGAAATCGTTTAAAATTTCGCAAAATCTTTTTAAAATCTTAAAAATATCCTGAGTTCTCTTAAAATGCCTTAAAATTCGTTGCAATCTTTTAAAAATCCTCAAAATCCTTTGAATTTCCCAAAAATCACTTGAAAATCGTCAAAAACCCTTAAAACTCCAAAAAAACTTCTTGAAATTCCTCTCTAAAAAAAGTGATTTAACAAAATGCCTCGAAAATCTCAAATACATTGTTGTTGTAAACCTGATGAATTTTTGAAAATGCCTTAAAATTCCACAAAAATCTTCAAAATCATAAATCTCTTGAAATCTATGTGAAAAATTTGTGAAAATCTCTAAAACTACTTTAAAAACTTTTTGAAATTTCTTAACATTTAAAATCGCTTCAAATTATTAGAAATCTCATCAAACTCCATAAAATACCTAAAAATTCTACAAAATCTTTTAATAATCAGAAAGATCTCTTGACACCCCTTCAAATTATTAGAAATCTCATAAAATTCCATAAAATCCTTTAGAATTTCACTAAATCTTTTTAAAATCATACAAATATAAAATAAGCAATG
>CAJFCP010000162.1:247779-272704 GCA_904066005.1 Synergus itoensis | reverse complement strand
AAATAAATATAAAATAAATCCCTCAATAAAATTGACAATTTTTAAAATCCTTCAAATTGCATAAAACATTCTAAAAGTCATAAAAACCTCTTGAAATCCGTTAAAATTCATGAAAATCTCTTAAAACTCTTAGAAATTCTTAGAAAATCCATTAAAATTAATATAAATCTCATCAAATTCCATGAAATCCTTTAAAATTTCACAAAATCTTTTTAAAATCTTAAAAATATCTTGAATTCTCTTAAAATTCCTCAAAATTCCACAAAAATCTTCAAAATCATAAATCTCTTGAAATTTACGTGAAAATTTTGTGAAAATCTCTAAAACTACTTTAAAAACTTTTTGAAATTTCTTAACATTAAAAATCGCTTCAAATTATTAGAAATCCCATCAAACTCCATAAAATACCTAAAAAATTCTACAAAACCTTTTAATAATCAGAAAAATATCTTGACACCCCTTCAAATTATTAGAAATCTCATAAAATTCCATGAAATCCTTTAGAATTCCACAAAATCTTTTAAAAATCTTACAAATATAAAATAAGTATCTAATAAAATAAATATAAAATAAATCCCTCAATAAAATTGACAATTTTTAAAATCCTTCAAATTGCATAAAACATTCTAAAAGTCATAAAAACCTCTTGAAATCCGTTAAAATTCATGAAAATCTCTTAAAACTCTTAGAAACTTCTTGAAATTCCTTAAAATTCTACGATAACCTTTAATGTCCATTAAAATTAATAGAAATCTCATCAAATTCCACGAAATCCTTTAAAATTTCACAAAATCTTTTTAAAATCTTAAAAATATCTTGAATTCTCTTAAAATTCCTCAAAATTCCACAACAACATTTAAAATCTCTTAAAATGCCTTAAAGTTCATTGCAATCTTTTAAAAATCCTCAAAATCCTTTGAATTTCCCAAAAATCACTTGAAAATCGTCGAAAACCCTTAAAACTCCTAAAAACCCCTTGAAATTCCTCTCTAAAAAAAGTGATTTAACCACATGCCTCGAAAATCTCGCATACATTGTTATTTCAAACCTGATTGACTTCTGAATGGTTTGAAGTTATAAGAAGTAAAACAAAAAAATCGCAAGCGTGTTGGTTTGCTATCATTATTAAATTTCGGATTTCAAAATACACTGGGGAGTTTTACTCTCTCCAAGGGTTGAAATATCCAATTCTAGCCATATATTCGTGGTGGGTGACACTATACCCTCGACTCTCGACCCCTGCCAGATGCACCTAGGGTTTCAAAATTATGTTCACCCTCAAGAATATTCTTCTACCTTCTGAGACAAAGAAAACTACAGCTAAAAATGTTCAAGAATATTTTGTGCAATTTCAGGTCTTAGGGTTGTTTTCAATTTGTACGAAGCTGCTCTTCATTTCATGGGAAGGAAAAAAATTATGCAAATTGAAGAGTTAGGATCACGTTTGCAGAAAACTTGACACGTGTCAAGTGGAAGGTATGCTGAGTAAAAAAAGAATTCGCCTAAGGCGTCGGGATACTGACGTCGCGTTTCCAAGTGTCACATCTGTTCTCGAGGGTTGTTTCCACTTTAGAAACCCTGTATTTGCCACCCCTCGTTTGCTAAGGAGTCTCCCGAAGCTAAGGGCCCATGAATGTTTCTGTCACTCAGGAATTGTGGGTCATATCCATAAAAGCTAAGATCAAGGAGGTTTTTAAACTTCCAAATCCTTTTTATATTTCTTTAATTAGTTCCGTCATCTCGATAATGAGTAATTAATTGTTTAATTGAATTTATATATAGGTACATTCATACATATCATTTTTATATACATTCATACTATATCCTTTGAGGATATACGGTAATCCCCTAGTGCGGAAGTTGTCGCGTAATCCTAACGTCGTAGAAACGCATTTCCCATAAATGGATACTCCGAGCAGTTTTACTCCACGACCTCACCTAACATTATTTTATCGACGACCATGAACCATCATTCTGGTCTAGCGACCCCACGTTTCATATTTCTCCCTATGACCATCATGAAATGAGGATCCGAGTTTTCTTTTTTTGGGGGACAACAATTTCACGGGTGTGATATTTCCAACTAGGGGCTGGGATGAATGTACTCTGATTTCCAGAATTACATCGACCTTATCCAATTTGCAAGTCTTTGTTCGCAATTCTTCTATCTTATCTAATCGAATCCATACAAAGTTGTAAGGATAGATCCACAAAAATGTCCATATTTTTCCTTTCGTATGACAAAAAAGATGTTTTAATGCTTTCTTTAATTCTCAAAGTATTTTATACATATTTAATTTTAAGCATAATCTTATTTTTTAAAAGGAGGGTGGGTATTCCAAAGGACTGCTTTTATTTGAAGTTTTCTTTAATGATTTTCACCCTATTTCAGGACTGTTTGTACGGATCACAGTCAGTAGGCTTTACTTTTTTTATTAGAGCCACCCTCATTTTTGCAGATACGTTTTGCATGGGGAAGGGATCTTCGCTAATATTAGGGGGAGCGAATAACCTTTCTGAAAGGGCGTCCAATCCGGCCATGTGTGTTTTGATTAACTGAATGACAGCCTGCAATAATAAAAATCGAATATAAAAATAAATGCACACGAGAATCTATAAATAAATAAAATAATTCAAATCCGAATAAATTAAACTTGGACCTCCAAGATCTGACTCAAAATCAGTATGAAATTTCGAATTTTCTACATTATTAAAATTAAAATTAAAAATAAACTTTGCAGCATCGCGGGTCAATGCAGAGGTTTAAAAATGTATAAAATAAAAAATTGAAAAAAAAATTAATTTTGTGGGGTGGGAAAATAAAATAGGAAGATGGCGGTTATTCATCTCACACTCCAACTCTCTTTGATTCTAAGTTCCAACCTAACAGCTTCCAGGTGGTCGATACCATGCGCCACCAACGCGCAACCATCAGGGTTGCCTGGCAACCCGCCTCCGCTCCCTGGATCGGCGGTCATCTTCCCCCAAACCCCTTAAACTCACCCACTTTTTCCACATTTTCCAAACCCCACCTGCTGACTCTCCCCCTGACTTTATCGTTCACAACATCGAATACCTACATCTCTCCATCAGTCATCAAATTAATTCCCTCCCATTCCTTTTTTTCTCCTGACATACTCAGTATTAAGTTCTATTTAACTTAGTATAGTAAAGAAACCCATTCAAAAGAGAATCTAGTACAGTAGATCAAACTGGAAGGGGGGGGGGAGCTTTTACACTTATTGTCAATTTCAATGAGTGGCTATTAAGAACATACCAGGGATAAACTATAATCTCCCTTTTGTTTGAGAGTTTTTATTTCTAGAATCTTATAGTTGTACTGCTATAAAAGGAACATTGCATTTTTTTTCTGAGTGGCTAAAACACCTGCTCAGAAACTCGTCCAACACTTCCCCTTTTTCGTCCAATCTTTGTTCAGGGATCACAGCCCGTCCTCTATTTCCTCTATTTCCTCTATTTTGAAAATTTTCCTCTATTTCCTCTATTTTGGAAAATTTTCCTCTATTTCCTCTATTTTTAGCCAAAAACTTGAAATTAAAAAATAAAATTTTAATTTTTACACCAAAACGAAAAATTGGACAAATAAAAAAGTATAAGTTTGGAATAAAAAAGTATACCATTACTTGGTAATTTACAGTAATCTAATATTTTTTTCAGTGTTCAATGGAATGTGATACTAATTTAATAAATTATGAAGCCGTAATGTGCTGTTAAAATTTGGAAAAGACTATTAATTTCTAGTAATAATATGTTTTTCATTGTAAAGTCGTAAATTCTAAAATTTTCATAATTTATGAAATGGCTGTAAACTGTTAAGCTACAACTGATGTTAATTAAATCAATCTTTAGTATTGTTAAAACAATAAAAGTATTGTAATACAATTTTTATTAACCTTGATTCACATACTATCCTTCATTTAAAAAAACGTCTTTCAAAGGTCCTCTATTTTTGGAAAAAAGTCCTCTATTTTTGAAAAAAAAAGTCCTCTATTCCTCTATTTTAGAAAGAATAGAGACTGTGGTCCCTGTTTGTTTCTCCGAAAAAATATGACTTTTTCTCTATATTCCACTTCTCATGGATCTTTTCTGGAATATTTATCATATTCGTCCTTTTTTCCTCAGTTTCTTACGGTGATTCTCGTCCTTTTCGCATATATTCGTAAAGGATGGTTTCTTCTTTTAGGGGTGATGATCACCCACGCAAAAGGCAAAGGATTTTGTGTAGGCGTGAGCGCGTGCTACAGGATCCTTATTCGATCTTTTTTGTCCTCTATCCTACTCCTCCTTCCCCTTATTTTTTTACGCTCCGTCTTAGATGGAACAGATAAACCTTCATATGACTCGACAGTCCTGCTACCTTAGTTTTATAAAAACTGGGTGACAAGTAAAATTAGCTGAAACTTTTCTGAGCATTCTTTTAATCCTCTTTTTTTTTAACACACTAGCAATTATGAAATTTCATAAAATTCCTTAAAATTCCTGACAATCTCATGAAATCTCGTAAAATTCCCATACAATATCTTAAAATCCCTTTAACATTCTTCAAAATCTGCTGAAATTCCTTAAAATTACTTAGAATATCCCAAAATATCATCAAATCCCATAAAATTACTTAAAATCCCATGACATCCCTTGAAATTCCTGAAAATCTAATGAAATCTCGTTAATCCCTTGAAATCCCTTAAGTCGTTAAATAATAACATAATATCCTATGAAACATTGTAAAATCTCTGAAAATTACTTAAAATTTCATGCAATTTCGTAAAAGCTATTAAAATTTCATAAAATTCCTCGAAATACCGTGAAATCACTTAATATTTCTAAAATCTCAATAAATTTCGTAAAGCCCTTTTAAAACCCTTAAAATTTTTCAAGATTCCATGAAATCTCATTAAATCTCTTAAAATACCTTAAAATTCAATGAAATTTCGTAAAATGTCTAAAAGTTTCTCAAATTACTTAAAATTCCACAAAATATATAATCAAATTCCTTAAAATTACTTTATAATCCCTTAAAATCTCATAATTTTTCCCAAAAAAGTGTGGGATTGGAAAAATTAAGGGATTTCAAAAGTATGCAAAATAATTCAGAATTTTTAATTTTTAAAATATAAAAACTTGTAATTCCTTGTCTAGTTTTAGGAATCTCAATAAATTTATAAAATCCTTTTAAATTCCTTAAAATTATTCAAAGTCCCATTAAATCCCATTAAAACCCTCAAAATATCTAAAAATTCAATGAAATTTTGTGAAATCCTTTCAAATTCCTTAAAAGTTTTTTAAATCACTTAAAATTCCACAACATATCTATCGTTAAATCTTTTAAGATTTTTAAAAATCTCATGATCTCTTAAAATTGCTAAAAATCCAATGAAATCTCGTAAAATCCCTTGCATCCCTTAAAAGTCCTTAAAACTTTTCAATATCCCTTAAAATATCTGAAAATCCAATGAAACTTCGTGAAATTCCTTGAAACAGCTTTAAAGTTTATAAAATTACTTAAAATTACACAAAATATCGTTAAATCCTTGAAAATTATTTAAAATCTCATGAAATCTCATTAAATACTTTCATCTTTCAATTATCTAAAAATCCAATGAAAATTCTTTAAATTTCTTTAGATTCTATAAAACCCCAATAACTGGTAAAATCCCTTAAAATTTCTGTAAATCAGAATAAATTTCATAAAATTCCTTGAAATACCGCGAAATCGTTTAATATTTCTAAAATTTTAATAAATTTTGTAAAATTCATATTCTCTGTCTTAATAATCGTTTTGACAACGAAAATAGTCTAAAGATTCTTTTCAAACACAATTCGCGCAGTTTTGAAACCAATCAAGTTTTCGACAACAATGTGTTTGATATATTGGTAACATCACTTTTTTAAGATAGGATCTACATTAAATAATTGCTACGCTCTTACCTTTTTCCGCTACAATTGTCCTCATCGGAAAAATCCTTGCAGTCGTTGTCGCCGTCACAACGCCAAGTTTGTTGAACGCAGAGTCCATTTCTGCACTCAAATTGATCCTCTGTGCAGTTCATGTGGATTCCTGTTAAAAGAAAATTGTTCACAAGATGTCATTTGCGCTGAAAAAATATTTTTTCAATACAAAAGTGGTTTTTTGTTTCAATAAATACAGTGAAATAAAAATTGATATATACTTTGGTATATTAATATTCAAAAATAAATTATCTGCTAACCACAATGAGACTCGTCGGAATAATCCCCGCAATCATTATCCCCATCACAAAGCCAGTGCTTAGAAATGCATCTTCCGGTTTCCGGACATAGAACGCTTCTCTCGCCATAGCAAGTTCCATTAGAATTCCTCGCTGCGAGAATTTCCTCGCAATCAATCTCATCCTCGGAACCATCACAGTCCGTCTAAGTGGAATAGATTCAATTATAATTCCACCCAGAATCGATAGCATTCATTAAAGTACGCGAATGCGCGGAAACCTACTTCTGAAATTAACTGACTAGGCGGCAGCTATACCGAAAGTGGCAATTAAATCAATGCTTTCATAATAACTAGTCACTTCAAATTATAATTACATGATTTAAGTCTAGTCTTCCACGTAAAATGAAATATAAATTTAAAGCGACAATAACATAACTTTCCAAAAAAAAAAATGATTAAATGAATTAAACTAAAATTATTATTCAGTCTTACCTGGCCATCGCAGCGAGCCTCGGATCTAATGCAGGTACAAGAATTCATGCAAAGAAATTGATCTATGTTGCAATGCGAAGCACAGGATAAAGAAAGGATATCCTTAGTGTCACTTTCATCTTCCAGTTCCTGGTACAAGGTTTTTTGATCTGGACTCATTCGTTCATTTGAATCCCATATCGCCCCATGAACACGAGTCAATACATTCCGATATCTGGTTCGCTCTATTTCACCATAGCCACCTGTTTCGTATGCTTAAAATTCAAAAATAAGTTCACCAAAATTACTACCTTCCATATTTTTAATATCTGTATTAATAGGGGTAATCGGTACAATGATTGGCAGTTTACGAGAGGCAGCACCAATCTTACTCGCTTAAAAAATCCAATATTGTATAAATGGGTGTACATTTTGATTATTCTAAAAAAGAAACTTTAATTATTGAAATGTTATGAAGTTTATGTCGAAATTTAGAGTGTTCAAAGAGAATTCAACAAAAAATGTTAAATATGAACGAAAGTACAGTCATTGGCAATAGTTGTCACCGTCATTGGCCATGTTCGAGATAGTCATTGGCCATTACTGACTTATTAATAAATTTTGATGAATTTATTCAACAGCACAATCGAAAAAGCATGAATATAATATTTATTGAACTTATTATCACAATATAGGAATATAATTTATTTTATATCGAACTAATATCAATGTATATTGAAATATTCATAACTTAAACGACAAATATTCAAGGCAGTTTCAAACTAGTTTATCACAAATTTTTATGTTAGCGTAATGCATAAAAAACATTGAATGTTAGTGTTTTACTTTCTTGATTTCACCCTTACTTTCGTCAAAAGTATTGCTTTTAAAGTCAAAAGTATTGCCTGAAATATATTTCAAGTATGTAAAGTCCATTTTTATATGACATTTGATACATTTACCGCAAAAATTGAAATTGTTAAATGTTCAAAAACATATGATATTTTAATTGCATACTTGAAAAATTAATTATTTAACAAATAAAATTAATGCTAGCAATAAAAATGAAGACTTACCATTATCCACAACAACAACGCAAGTTCAGTTATTTAGTGCCAATGACTACCGAAACAATAACATAACCTCAGATACAGAGATTGGCCGAACGGCCAATCACTGTGGTCAGCACGTATTCGCGATATAGTAGTTGGCAACTCTAATTATTTATAAAATATCTTGATTTCAAGCAAAAAAAACATTTATCGATGACGATAAACTTCTATTAATTTATTATAAAACATAATATTCGGGTTATGTTTTTTAAAATTTCTCTGAAATGTCATGAAACACTACGTCTGTACTACGACTTTTCGATCAATGTACGTGATTTTCACGGTAATCTCAGTAGGGTCATATTTCTTGTTAGTGTAAATATACTTAATATGCATGATGAAATTATGTTTTAATAGTTTCTAAAACCTCAGAGTTTGAGGTATTAAATGATATCTTTGTAAGTAACATAAAACGTATAGATTTTTTGTAATTTATCTAAATACAATACGCTGGCCAATGACTGCACTGTTAGAAAAATTCATACAACTTTACACCATTGGTGTACAGTTGTAAACGCCTGGTGTGAAAAATCGGTGTGACTTTTGACAGGAATAGTTAGATATACACTATTCGGTGTGATTTTGATTAAAAAGCCGCACTTATTGGTGTTATGTGCTATATTCACACCAAGTCAGTGCGATGCAACCACACGAAGATGCACGATTGCCGGTCGGTCGGAAAACTTCGGCAGTCTATTTATATCTTCATTCACATTCTTATTGAAATAAAATCAAGAAATAGTGGATTTTAATATTTCGACGATGCGTCGATTTTAAGGTTAGATTTTTCAGGTGGAGATTATTAATATTAATACTATTATATATATTTTTAATGTTAATATTATAATTATATTATAATAGAATAGATTATAATTGTCTTTTATTTCTATTTGGATCCGCAAATTGAAAGAAATTGAAGAAATTGGTTATTCTAATGATTCGAATATTTCGCGCGATTCTTATTTGGTCGCGCAAACATTTCGACAGTCGCCATTTTCATCTATACGCAGTTGAAAGTGCAAACGGTGCAAACATGATGCACGAACTTAGAAAGGTTATGTTCGAAGGCAAAGTGATTTGGATAAAAATTATCTGTGACCAAGTGCCTGCATCGTATGCAGTGGGTATAATACAGGGTAAAGAAGTTGAACAAACTATTGAGGCTTCCAACGGAAAAGTGATAAAAACAGATAAATTACTCGAAAAGTATAGAATCGACAAAAGCACTTTAGAAGAAAATCTTCCCTCTGAAGTAACTGTTTTTGAACATTTTATTTATAAAGTAGAATATAGAATCGGTTTTTTTATAATGAGAAAAGAAATCTCGTCAGAGTTTCCTGTATTTTACAAAATTTTATCTGTTTTTGTTGCTTCTGGTGTACCGTACGCGACTTGTGAGCTTTATAATACTGTCGAGTATAATGAGTTGTATCTTGGATTCCAAATTGAACCGAAACTACCTCTCATAAATAAAATAATTAAATTGAAAAATCTATCCCACATTTTATCGTATGAATTACATCAACCGTACAATTCTACGGTTTATTATATTATACTAAAATACAAAATAATTTAAATTATATTTTTAATGGAAATATTGTTCTTTTTGAAATATACTTTTTGTAAAAATGTCACATTGTTCGAGGTAAATTATTATTTCTCCGTATATCCTGAAAATCCTTTATTCTTCTCTTCTCATCCTTTATTTTTTTTTTCTTATTTTTACATAAGAAAACGATAAAAAAAAATTTAACAATTTTATATACGATTCTACAAATTTATAATATCTACAGCAAATAATATTAATTTCTTCATTAAAACCTAGACACTTCATTAAATCTTGTAACAATGAATATTTATATAAAATTTTTTGCAAAGTTTGTAAAACTAGAAGTTGAAATGGTAAACTCAATGAATTTGATGTGTTCCTTTTTTAAAATTTTTTCTAAAATTATTTTATTTTTAAATACTTCATACAAATTATTATAGTTTTAATTTAGATATTACAAACAATTCTATTTAATTATTTACATTTTATATAATTTGGTACACTGTGAATATTTTATTTTTAATTACCGAAATGACATAATTTATAAGAAGTAATTCGAAATCAAGGGTAAGTTGCAGTGCTCTCAAAGTTGGCTCCCTGTGCACGCAGCACACATTGGCTTCCCGCTGGAGAAATGTTGCCATTGGTCAAAATTTGGCGCGCGATTCAAAATCGAATTGATTTAATTCTATTTGGAATCGCGCGCCAGATTACAGCCAATGGAAGGATTTCTCCAGTGAGAAGTCAACACGCGCTGCGCGCGCCGGGAGCCAACTTTGAGAACACTGGTAAGTAGAATTTTCATTGGCTGGAAATTTCAGCATTATCACACCACTACGGTGTGATAATCTTCTACTCACACTATTCGGTCTTGTTACCACACCGGGGTAGTGTGAGAGTACAACATTCACACCACTTCGGTGTCATAGGTCGCACCGATTTCTAACAGTGTGTGGGGGGGCCAACAACTGTACCGATTACCCCTATCCTCAAAACAAAATTCCCGAAAATAATATTTTGAAACGATACATCAATTTGTGAAATTTATACTTTATTACAAATCCCCTCCCCTATTATTGTAACCCTCAACCCTCTCCCATCCATCTTTTCTCTTCGTCTCCATCCACTATCAACTTCTCTCACCCCTGCTCTCTTTTCGCCTTTCACAATACTCCCATCTACCTTTTCGCCCCTCCTCTCGCCCTCCTAGTCTAACCTTCCCCCCTTCTACTATGTATCTCTTCCTATCTAACCCTTCCCATTACCCATTCTCGTTATCTCCTCGTTCCTATTTCCCTATTCACATATTTCCTTCCCATCTGCCCCTCCATCCTGCCGAAATTCCTGTCCACATTGCCCCACTTCCCACATTTCCCACTGTCCCACTTCCCATCTATCCCTCCCCCTTAAACCCTCTCGAAATACCTTTCCGTTTCCATTCTACTCCCCTATTTCCCTTTTCCCATCTGCCCCTCTCCTTATACCCCCCGAAATACCTTTCCATCCTGTTCCCCTATTTTCCTCTTCCCATCTGCCCCCCATACCCTCTATAAATACCTTTCCCTTTCCACCTTGCTCCCCTATTTGCCTCTTCAGGGTGGACACATGTCAGGGAAGTCAGGGAAATGTTTCCAGGCATTCTTTGAAATTCTTTGGATTTCTAATGATTGCAAGAGATTTACAATAATTTTAAAAGATTTTAAGAGGTTTCTAGGAATTTAAAGAGATTACAAAAGATTTGTATAATATTTAAAAGATTTAGTGGAATTTTAAAGGACTACATGAAATTTTAAGAGATTTTTAAGAAAGTTTAGGGAATTCAAAGAATTTTAAGGAATTTTAAAGGATTTTAACTAGCTTGTAAGAATTTTAAGAAATTTTTATTTTTTAAAGTAATTTTAAGGGATTTTAATGTTCCACATGGAATTTTAAAGGATTTCATGTGATTTTTATGATTTTAAAAATATTTTGTCGAATTTTACAAAATTTTAAAGGATTTAAAAGTTTTTGATGGAATTATGAAGGATATTAAGAAACTTGGAAGCGTTTTAAGAAATTTTAAGGGATTATAAATATTCTCATGGAATTTTAAAGGACTTTAAAAGGCTTGTAAGAATTTTAAGAAATTTTGTTTTTTTAAAAGTGATTTTAAGGGATTTGATTGAAATTTTAAAGAATCTCACAAGAGATTTGTCAGAATTTTAATACATTTTAATTATTTTAAATTGATTTTAAAGAATTTAAATGTTCTTCATGGAATTTTCAAGGATCACACAACATTTTTATGATTTATAATAGATTTTGTAGAAGTTTAAGGAATCTTTACATATTTTAAGGGATTTTAAAGTTTTTCGTGAAATTCTAAAGGATTTTAAGAAGCTTATAAAAATTGTAAGTAATTTTGACATTTTAAAAATTATTTTAAGGAATTTTAATAGTCCTCATAGAATTTTAAAAAATTTCAAGTCATTTTTGATTTTTAAAAGATTTTGTGAGATTTTTTATTTCAAGAGTTTTTTTTTTAGAGATTTTAATGCACTTTCGGGGATTTTAAAGAATTTCACGAGATTTTATGATTTTTAAACGATTTTGTAAAATAATTATAAAGGATTTCATGGAATTTTAAGATATTTAAAGATGTTTTTAGGAATTTCAAAAGATTTCAGCAAATTTTAAGGGATTTCAATAGGTTTCCAATCATTTTAAGAAATTTTGATGCATTTCAAGTGTTTTTAAAATCTCAGTGAATGTTGTTGTAAATTCGAGATTTTTACGAATGTTAAATGTTGTGAAGTGATTTTAAATTTCAAAAGATTTAAAGTGATATTATTCGAAATTTTTTAAAAATGTCAATAGTAATATTATTGAAAATTTATACGCATTTTTTTCTGTCAGGGAAATTTGTCTGAAAGTCAGGAAAAAGTCAGGGAAATGTCAGGGAAATTAAAAAATTGAATCTTGTGACCACCCTGCTCTTCCCATCTGTCCTCCTCCTGTTTTTACTTCTTCTTATCTGTCCCTCCCTTTTATACGCTTCTGAAATACTTCCCTCTTTCCATCCTCCCCTATTTTCCTCTTCCTATTTGCCCCTCCCTCTTACACCCTCTCAAAATACCTTTCCCTTTCAATCCTCCCCTATTTTCCTCTTCCCATCTGCCCCCCTATACCCTCTGTACCCTTATCAGGGTGGCCACGTGCCAGGGAAGTCAGGGAACTCAGGGAAATGTCAGGGAAAAAAAAAATTGTCAGGGAAGTTCAGGGAAATGTCAGGGAAATGCGAGTAATTGTCAGGGAAAATAGAAATTGACATTGATGCTAACTATGTTATTTTTTGAACAGATTTTAGAAACTTTTCAAGGATTTCGGAGGATTATAAAGAATTTCCAGGCATTCTTTGAGATTTTTTGGGTTTTATAATGATTTCAAGAGATTTTCAACAATTTTAAAAGATTTTAAGAGATTTCTAGGAATTTAAAGGGATTACAAGAGATTTGTATAATATTTAAAAGATTTAGTGGAATTTTAAAGGATTTCATGAGATTTTTATGACTTTCAAAAAATTTTACAGAATTTTACAAAATGTTAAGAGATTTTTACGTATTTTAAAAGATTTCAAAGTTTTTCATGGTATTATCAACTATTTCCTTCTTCCTATACCCCCTTGTACCCACCCCAAATTAATAAAAAGGGGGAAACCCATTTCCAACCTGCCCTCTCTTCCCTCTTAGCCCTCTTCTACTACCTCGTGGAAACTTTGATCAGGTCATGGCTATTATATATGTAGAAAATTGTCACAGAACTGATAACACAACAAAATTGTTTGCAGAATGTAGATATATGTAGATTGTTTGCGAATTTGTTTACTCTGGGGAAATAGGTTATTCAAAGATATATTACCTCCACTCTCAAATCCGCCATAAAGCCCACCTCGACCTCTGCCTCTTTCACCTCCAGAGCCAGTTCCACCATAGCGTCCTTTTCCATAGATGCCACCGCTTCCCATGGGAGAACGTCCCCCGTTGACAGGAGCACCGTTTCTGTAACTGGGTACATCATCGGGCTGGGAAGCTGGTAACTCCGCATTATCATAAAATCCCGGTGGTAGTTGCGAAGGGATTTTATGATGATTCCGCCCACCGGAACCACCGTAACCATAACCGTAACCCCCGTGTGTCTCGTATGGATGATCTAAAAAATATTAAACTAGCTGTCAAGTTGTATCAACTTTTGTGCTCATTCAATGAGCACTTTGCTTCCTGTAAGCAAATACGATTTGCTTCCTCATAGAGGAAACATTAAGTATTTAATTTTTTTTACATCAGCGTTAAATTTTAATTATTTGAGAAGTTATATTCGAAAAACTCTTTTTCGAAAATTACAATAAAGCATAACTTTCTTATTTTTCAATGAAATGGATTAATCTTATAGGACAATCGATTCGTCTGGACACAAGGAATCTTCATTTTCCTAACACCAGCTTTAAATTTTTATTATTTGAGAAATTATAGTTGAAAAATTGAATTTTAAAAAAATAATTTTTTATAGCTTTCTTATTTCTCAATGAAATGCATTAATGATATAGGTCAATCGATTCATCTCGACACAAAGAATATTTATTTTCCTTACGTCAGGTCAAAATTTTGATTATTTGAAAAGTTATAGTTGAAAATTAATTTTTGAAAATACAATTAACCATAACATCGTTATTTTTTAATGAAATGCATTAATCATATAGGTCAATCGATTCGTCTCGATGAAAGGAATCTTCATTTTCCTTACATCAACTTTAAATTTTGAATATTTGAGAAGTTATAGTGAAAAAATGAATTTTACGAAAATTATAAAAGTACACGAAACTTGTAAAATTTAATATTTTGGTAAACCATTATAAAAAAATTCAACTTGGTAAATAGTGGAATAAATATGCCAAATTTCATCAATTTATCTATACGCGTTCTAAAGATATTGCAGGATCGTTAAAAGCGTGACATACACACACACACACACACACATCCGGACAATTTTACAGAACATCATATTAGATATATTCCACTTAAAATATGTTCGAAAAAACCTTTTTTAGAAACTGGATTTTTGTCACCACTACAAAGCTTTCTCTATAAGGAAGCAAAAATAATATGACAATATCTTTATATACCTAGTTATTTTTTACATTCTTATGAAAGAAGCGAGAAAAAGATTCCTCCGAGAAAAAGATTCCTCTTATTCTGATGCAATTTTTCCTCTATAGAGGAAAAATTTGAGAGGAATCCTCTTAAAAGGAGAGGAAAATAATCTAATTCATAGAGGAATATGCTCATTTTTGAGATGATTCCGTAAAAGGAATTTTCCTCTTAAACGAAAAAAATATTTTTCTCGGTGTGATGAGAATGTGTTCCTTAAGGCCATGTAAGACTTACCCGATCCCTACCTTACCTACTAGTACATTTATTGTAATACCAAATTGAAAATTTCTAAAATTAAATAAAATATGCTAAGGTATGTTTATCTGGTCTTAAATTTTTGTAAAAATAAAAAAAATTTTTGTGAAAAATTTTTTTTATAAATGTCAATATTTAGGACCAGATAAATGTACCTTAATGCTTCAGCTTCAATTTTAGAAATTTTCAATTTGATATCTTAATAAATGTAGAAGTATCGTTACAGAGAAAAATATGTCGGTAAGGTAGGGATCGGGTAAGTCTTACATGCCCTTAAGGTCGATAGAGCCTTAAGTAAATTAGTTTTCGTTTGCATTTCAAGTTGTAGTAATTTAAATAAAAACATATTTAGATTGCAACATATTTTCGATATAGGTTCCCTTTACCGACATTTACCGACATCTTGAACAGGACAAGGTTTGTGTCCAAGCTAAATTAGGTAATAAGTAAGAATGGTGTACTGCTCAGAGTGTGAAAAATTGTAGAATGTGAGGGCAGAGATAAGGTGGTGAGGATTACATCCTTTTAGTTTTGTAATACATATAGCACGTATCAGAAACACCGAATGCTCGAAATGTCGGCAAGTGTCGGTAACTCGATTAAATCTAAATACCTTCGTGCTCTGGATTGTATTCAGGAGCAACTTTATGTCTTTCTTCGTGGCGAACTGAGTTTTTTTCATCATCCCCTTCTTTGCTGTTATGCGACGTTGAAATAGTCGTCGTCTCCGTGAGGATTGGACTACTTCCGGTCTGTCGTAAACTTCCACTTCCATATATCTGTCTGGCAGCTCCCCTGTTTACCGATTGATGTGTCGATATTTCCACCGAAACTTGTGTTTCTGCGCAGAAATTGGAACAAGTTTTGTTAGATAATTATTATTATACAAGAACGAACGCGCGCTCTGCGCGCACATTTACTTAATAATCCTTAAAAATTCACGAAAACCTTCAAAATCATAAATCTCTTGAAATCCATATTAAAATTCGTGAAAATCTCTAAAAATTCCTAGAAACCTCTTGAAAAAACTTAAAAATTCACGAAAACCTTCAAAATCATTAATCTCTTGAAATCCATGGTTAAAATTCGTGAAAACCTCTAAAAATTTCTAGCAATCTCTTAAAGTTTCTTAACATTTAAAATCTCTTAAAATCATTAGAAATTTCATGAAATTCCACGAAATCCTTAAAAATTTTACAAATTCTTTTAAAAATTAGAATAATCGCTTGAAAATAGTTAAAAATTCAGAAAAACCTTCAAGATCATTAATCTCTTAAAATCCATGTTAAAATTCTTTAAAATCTCTAAAAATTCCAAGAAACCTTCGAAAATCTTTGAAATCGCTTGAAATTCGTGAAAATCTCTTAAAATTTCCAAAATCTTCTTGAAATTCTTTTAAATTCTACGATAACAATTAAAATCCCTTTTATATCCTTTAAAATCCATTAAAAGTATTAGAAATATATTCAAATTCCATGAAATCGTTAACGGTTCTACGAGATCTTTTAAAAATTAAAAAAACCTCTTGAAATCTTTTAAAATTATTATAAATCTCATAAAAACCCATCAAATCCCTAAAAATTCCACAATATCTTTTAAAAATCGACTTTGAAAGCCCTCAAAAATGTACGGCCTTTGAAATCCTTTTAAATTCTACTAAATATTTTTAAAATTGTAAAAATCTTTTGAAATCTCTCCATAAAATTCCATGACAAACATTAAAATCTCTTAAAATTCCCAGAAAATTTTTTAAATTGTACGGTAATATTTAAAATCCTTTTATATCTTTAAAATCCCTTAAAATTATTAGAAATCTTATCAAATTCCATGAAATCCTTTAAAACTCTCACAAAATCTTTGAAATATCAGAAAAATCTCTTGAAATCACTTAATATTATTAGAAATCTCATAAAATTCCTTAAAATCCCATAAAACTCTTACAAACCTTTTGAAATTTCTTAAAACTTCACGAAAACCTTAGAAATCGCTTAAATTCGTTGAAATCTTTAAAAATTTTTTTAGAAACCTCTTAAAATTTCTTCAAAATTTCAAAACATTTAGAATCTCTTAAAATCCATTAGAATTTTTAAAAGTCTCTTAAAATTCTACGAAATCTTTTTAAAATCCTAAAAATCTCTTGAATTTCGTAAAAATCACTTAAAAATCGTCAAATTCTCTTAAAATTCTTAGAAACCTCTTGAAATTCCTCTCTAAAAAAGTGTTTCCTCTCTAAAAATGTCTCGAAAATCTCGAATAAATTATAATTTTAAATCTGATTGGATTATGAGTGATTTCCAATGAAATTGTAAGAAGAAAAATAAAACATTCGCGCGAGTATTGCTTCTCTTGGTTTGCTAGTACATATTTATAAAAAAAGTTTCCTTATATTTTATAAATTAAATAATTACAACATGTGTTTTGCTTTATAAAAAATAATAGCTGTTAGATTATTTTCAAAATTAACTACGTTTACAGTTGTATTTATGTTTAATTGTGGTTATGATTTATACATAACTAAATTTGAAGTAGAAAATTTATTTTTACAGATTTTTCATCAATTCTAACATTTTTGCTGAATCAAAAAAAAAAATTTAATGGTTTTTATGGTTTTCGTGTATAATTTTTTCTATATTTAGCACATGAAAATTTTAGCATGCCTATGTTAATCTAGCTATCATTACATGAATTTCAAAAAAAAATACATGCCGATACGATAATCTAGTCCAAAGTTACGATGGATCAAAAAAAAGTTGGAAAACTTTATAAACATATATTAGTCTCTTTTTGCTTCGCGTATTCGACTAATAAAAATAACAAATTTCTTCTTTTGTTGTTAAACAAAAAATCTTGCATCAAAAATTCATTTCCTTCCTAATTCTTATGACTTCGCAAATTCTGAATGATGGCCTAGTGTACCGTGACCTAAATCAGAAAAAAATTAAATTACTTCCCGATTCGAGGCTCGGTCCCACGCATAAAAATATACTATATATCATATATGGAAATCTGTGAAATTGAATTGGCTGAGAGTGGGTGAGGTCGAGTTGAGGGATTATTTTTGGGCCCGTTTGATTCGCTCTAGGGGGGTGGTTACATTGAAGGCGAAAATGAATTTCGGTGGAACACAGGCACCATTCCATGAATGACTCGAGGCTGAAGCGGAGGCGTAAGAGATTTCATTCACTACGACGACGACTGCGCATTTATGCCGATCGATATACAATGGCACACACCCTTTCCGGGGGTGAAATGCGAATTTAAGGTGGTCCAGAGGAAGCAAGAAAGAGAACCTCGTGAATCGTCCTATCCAAAAAGGAAGACATAATAACACCCTCGTTTGATATCTAATAAGTACAAACGTCTCATCTACTAAAAAGTCTCTTCCCCATGAAAAAGCAGCTTCCTAAATTCACCTACAATATCCACTTTCTCGGTATCAATTTCACAATTTGCAATTTGTGCAGCAAGTATTATAAAAGAATTTCTTTATAATTAGCAAAGTATTTATAATAATTTTACTGATCAACCTTGAAATGGCGAGTCGATATGTCAACCATGGAAGATCCATGGTGAACTAAAAAGAAAAAACTTTACACCTTCTGACCCGTGAAGGTAGAAAATAATCGGTTTCAGCCCTTTGTGGAATAAATATTGTTATTTTAAAAAAATGATAGGGTAGATAAAAACAAAAATAGTCCTTCAATTGAAGAGTTATATCTAATATTTATTTTTCTTATATATCTTATTTATGTATTTTTTTCTTGGATTTACTCGTTATAAAGCTATATATGGATAAATAATTTTTCTGAAAATTAGAGCCATTATAGAGGAGTTTTTCAGAAGCCCTAATTGCGCCATTTCTGTAACAAAATTATGGATATGTATAAGAACATACCAGATACGAGACTGAGTGGGCGTAAAGGGGAAATAAAAATCTTATTTTTTGATCAAAAAAGACTTTCAGATATCTTTTATTACTATGTTTGTAAAACTCAGATTTTAATGTCAAAAAAGTGTTAAAATTGCTTTAACATTTTTCCATTATTTTCTTTTATCTTTGAAATGTTTTACTTTGCTCTTTCGGAAGTGAATTTAAATTTTTTGCTCAGGTATTATAAAATGGAAGCGTGACCGATATTCCGATTTTATAATACATATAAGAGAGATATAGTCATTCTTGCACCCTCGACAAACTATTGAATCCTTCCTCGGCTTTATTCCTGCGTATAATATCGCTATTATGCAGCAAATCCTCTTGAAAGGGACACAAAAGTCAGGAATTTGTGTTTTCATTGATTCACAAAACATATTTTTTTATATTACAAGAATAATCGTAGAAAAAGTATAGCTTTTCGGGCGAAGTGAAAGTTTTTCTAAATTTTTCCAAAGGAACTCAAATTTTTCTTTGGATGATTCCAAATCGATTTTTCACAAGCAAAGAATGTTTTGAAATTTGATTTAAAAAATTTATTTATCTACTTAAAATTGTCAAATAATTATCTTACTATTATTCTATTTTATAATAGGAATAATGACATGGATCGAAACTGAATTCATATTCTTGAATTAATAATAAATGACCGGAACGTTCTCCTCAAGCTGAAATATTCAATGAACCAGAAATAACGTTTTTACAGGAATTTTTCTCTCCATTCTAAACTTTAATATGCATTGCCTCAATGAAAAATAATCGATCTATGTATTCACTGACAATGAGAAAAATGAGATGTTTAACATATGGACAGCCATCTAGATGATCTGCTTGAAAATCTGCAGATATATTCGGCTATAATATATCAAAGATGTTAAATTTAAACATGCAATTTTATATTTATTAAAAAAATCAGATAGTTATGCAAGTACAGATATTCTTTCTGTTGGAAAATAAGAGTATAGAATAACAATAAAAAACAGATAAATTAACAAAAAGCTCTGTTATTTGCAGCAACTAGAAAACCAACACTTATTTTATTATTTTAATTTTCTTCTTAAAACTTCAATTCATTCCAAAGCCAATCAGATTTGAAACTATAATGTATATGAAATTTTTTAAAAATAATTTTTAGAGGGGAGTCACTTTTTTAGAGAGGGGTTTCAAGAGGTTTCTAGGAATTTTAAGGGAATTTGACGATTTTTCAGTGATTTTTACAAAATCCAAAAGATTTTTAGGATTTTAAAAAGATTTCGTTGAATTTTAAGGGATTTTAAGATATTTCGTGAGCTTTTAAATGAATTCATGCAATTTTAAGAGACTTTTAAGAATTCTAAGGGATTTTAAGAGATTCTAAATGTTTCGAAATTTTGAGGAATTTTAAGAGGTTTCTAAGAATTTAAAAATATTTCAACGAATTTAAGAGATTTATAAGGTTTTCGTTAAATTTTAAGGGATTTCAAAAGATTTGTAAGAGTATTATGGGATTTTAAGGAATTTTAAATGTTATCCTGGAATTCCAAGGAATTTTAAGATATTTTGAAAGATTTCTAAGAATTGCGAGGGATTTTATGCAATTTTATGAGATTTTGTGATCTTTAAAAGATTTTGTGAGAATTTTAAAGGATTTCATGGAATTTGATAAGATTTTTAATAATATTAACGGATTTTAATGAAAGAAAGGGACTTTAAATGTAAAATTTCAAGAATTTTCTAAAGTTTGTCAGAGAATTTTATGATTTAAAAAGATTTTATGATTTTAAAAGATTTTTACGATTTTTAAAAGATTTAGTAGAATTTCAAAGGATTTCAAGGGCTGTACATTTTTGAAGGGTTTTCAAGAAATTTTTCGACTTTTAAAAGATATTGTGGAATTTTTATGAGATTTCTAATAATTTTCAAAGATTTCAAGAGATTTTTTTATTTTTTAAAAGATTGGGTAGGATTTTAAGGGATTTTAAATGTTAAGGAATTTCAAGAGGTTTCTAGGAATTTTTAGAGATATTCCTGAATTTTAACGTGGATTTCAAAAGATTTATGATTTTGAAAATTTTTGTGGAATTTTAAAGGATTTCATGGAATTTGATGAGATTTCGAATACTTTTAATGGATTTTAAAGGATATAAAAGGGATTTTAATTATTATCATATAGAATTTGAAAGAATTTCAAAAAGTTTCTGAAAATTTTAAGAGAATTCAAAATTTCGAAGGTTTTCATATAATTTTAAGGGACATAGGCAAACAAACACACGTGCGATTATTTTGTTTTTTTTTTTCCACAACTTCAAGTCACTTTGGCCTGTTCCAAAACCAAAAAATTCAAATTTTAACGATTTCATATTAAAATTGTTCAGATTGCGATGATTTTAAATCGAAAATGATTATGCAAAGTTAAAACTCACATAATTAAAAAGAAAAACTTTAAATTTTGATTATCACAAATCGAAAAGGTTCAATGTCTGTTGAAAATTCCGATTTTTTAAATATTTAAAATGTGAATAATTGGACTATTCAAAAAATGTTTTTCTTAAATTTGGAATCAACTAAATCGTCATTTAGGGGTTGAAACTACCTCTAAACTTTTTTAATATACTTAGTGCTGGATTATAATTCGATTTTTATATTCTTATCAAAACTTATACATAAGTGGATTGTAATTTTGATGTAATTTCAAAGTAATGAATAAATTACCTGCACTTAGTGCAAAAATGATGCAGGATAGGCCAACGAGGCTGCGACACAGCAGGTCGTAAGGGTTTGACCTCATTTTGTACTCGGGACACTTCTCGGCCTTTTAAAGCTGAGATTCACCGTCGGCCCTCTTCTTTTATTAACACCCTTTATCGGGTTTAATTACGAACCCTCAAAGCCAAGAATCGACAATGTCCTGTACGTCAAGGTCACGTGTGATTCACGACCATTCATTCTTTAAGTCTTCGCAAACTATCTGCTCAATTCAAATATTTTACACTATTTTATTAATAAAAATAGACAATCTTATTCACCAATTATCAAAATATTTCCACTGCATATATCCATATATTAAGAAAGACTCTTTTGCATAAAAGTATCTCCAATATTAATTACCAACTGAATCAAGAAACTTCTACCTTTCCCAAAAAATCAAAAATATAAATTATATATTTTGTACAGGCAGCGGATATTAAAATAATGAAAATAATTTCAAGTTTCCAAGTCATAAAATAGTCCCCAATTTATTCTAAAAATATTTTAGTTAAAAACTTAATTAGAATATTTTTCATTTACTTTATTTATCTTTAGTAAAATTTATGTTGGTTATTGTAAATTTATACCCATATCGATTTTTAGATATTGTTGTACGAGTGATTTTCTTTCTCAAGATATAATATATGAATAACTTTTACGTTACTCTTTCATCAGACTTTTTTTTGAAGATTATATTTCGCTCCTTAATAATTATGTTTAGTAAATCTTTCTACCTTTTTTATAATTCACATTGTGTTTTAAATTATACTCTTAAGACACGGATGCACATCCCCCAACTTGAAGAACGAATTGGAAAGCATTGGAAAAAGCTGTTCGAGCGAAAACCCAAACTACCGTCACGAAAAAAAAAGTCTGGGCTACATCCTTTATACCGGTGCAGTGAAACGCATCGTGAACGTTAGAGGGAAAATTCAACCCCTAAATAGTGGAAAAATGGACGACACGAGCACCCTTAATGTTGAAGCTACACTGAGGATGCTGAGCATAGATGCTGAAAATTCTCGACGAATGAATCCGGGATTCCACGCAGGCGCTTTTCGCAGGATTGCAGGAGGTCGAGAAAAAGGACTGAACCTTTTAGAAAAGGAAACCCGAACGTAAGCAAGATATCAAAACCAATATCCTTTGATTAAAAGATTTTCTCTTGTGATATAATTTCATAATTTTATTTCATATTATTTCAGTCGTTATTTCATATAAATTACCTCTATTTCGACATTTTTCAATTTTTTTTTACTCGATGGAATATTGAATCAATTTTTCTACAGTGTTGAACGACAATTGTTTAGCAACATTGCTGCAATGTTAAATGATAATATATTGTCATTAAAAAGGGCGCTTGTTTTTAAATATCATATTAAATAAATAAATAAATATTGCAACATTTCTACTTGCTCGAAAAATGCATTTGTAATTCTGTACGTGTATGACAATAAAATTTACTATCCTTATCAGAATTTGCAGGGTTACCAGATGGGTCGGACGAAAAACCAGGACACCTCCAAATTTTTCAAGAACCCTTAAAAAAAAAGAAGGTCACCAAGAAAAATTTTCCCGTGCAACTGCGATTGGCCGATTGTAGAAAAATTAAATATGCAAGTGAACTTAAAAAACGAAGAGCAATTCTAACTTTTTTATTTTTTTTTATCTTTCTTTTTTCATTTCATTACGATCGAAATAAATGATACAAATTGCATGTATAAATAAATATAAAATAATTATAAATTTAAATCTACTTAATCGGGTTGTCTATTAAAATAATCAAATCGATCCTCCGGGATGCTCAAATTGCTCAAATTGCTCAAATAGAAGGCAAAATATATTTTTAATGTATTTAATATTGTCACGAATACTGTGACAATAATCATAGTAGATATTTCAGATCTATGTAATCAAGCAAAATTTAATTAAACAAGAGTAATTCTCAAGTACTAATGTTTTTATTCAAGTATGATAGACACAATTTTCATATATACTTAAACTGCTTTTTAATAAATTTATTGATTATTTTCATTACAGTCTGTCTTGTGATGGTAATCCAGGTGATAATCCAATCCTTGAAACATATTCGTTTCTTGTATTCTTCTTGTGTATTATATTTAATATTAATACATATATTGATATATTAAAATGTCCAATATATACCATAAGTATACGGCATATATGGACTTGCTACCCTGGCGTACACATGCAACTTTCATAATTCGATTAAACTCCATAAAAATTGATCTAAGTCCGATTGATGTATAACGATTGCCATTTGGCGTGGTATTTCATGTACTGCGCTAAAAAGTGTTCCATATCATTATTGTTGCGTTATGGAAAAATGTGACATCAAATAAACATTTCATAAATATGTTCTAAATTCATATATCAAAGCTAATTTTTTTCTGTATACGTGATCTATGACACGCAATCTATAAACATTATACATACATATTGCGAGATGATCGTTCTGAATGTGTCACGGATAATAAATCTGACTTGTATTTAACTACTTCGGTAACTTGATAATAAGATCAACAATTTTAAACTTCTGTCTTTTATTTGAAAAACAAATTTTTAAAAAGTTTGGTAGAATTTTTTAGGATTCCATGGAATTTGAATAGATTTCTAAGGATTTTAAGAAATTTTAAATGTTAAGAAATTCCAAGAGGTTTCTAGGAATTTTTAGAGATTTTTGAGAATTTTAACTTGGGTTTCAAGATATTTATGATTTTAATGGTTTTCGTGGATTTTTAAGGGATTTCAAGAGGTTTTTGGGAGTTTTAAGAAATCTTAAGGAATTTTAAGGAATTTCGAAGGTTTTCGTGAACTTTTTTTGCGCTAGGTTTTTTTTCATTCAACTTCAAGGCATTCAAAAGCCAATCAGGTTTACAACAACAATATATGCGAGATTTTCGAGACATTTCGTGACACCATTTTTTTTAAGATAGGATGACATGTCCCTACTCTACAGAATAAGAAATTAATTATTAACTTCTTTCAAGAAATATGTACAAAATATCAATCAACTTATTTTTTGTAGAAAACGCATGGCCGGATTAGGGGGGGGGGGGGGCTGGAGGTGCTGAAGCCCTGGGCGTCGCTTTCGAAGGGGCCCCCAAATTCTTCCTCAACTTTAAAAAAAATTTTATAAAAATTGAAGAATTTATTATTTTAATTCTCTTTGAAGATAACTAAAGATTTTTCCCAGGGGGGGAGGCAAAAAAAATGTACAGTCCTGGGCTGTACATTTTTTTACATGTTTATACTCGGAAAAAATGAGTTATTGAAATTTTCCGTGTCAATCGTCGACTTTTGGATAGGACAATACTTTTCATGTATTTCATTAACGTTTTTTAAAATCTAAAATATTTTCCAGAAAATAATTCTAAAACAGTTCGCACTTTAATTTTTGCAACAAATATCATCTGTGTTAATTTGAAAACTTGCTGTGTAGCAATGGCGTAAATTTAAACAAAT
>CAJFCP010000162.1:134570-222779 GCA_904066005.1 Synergus itoensis | reverse complement strand
GAATCGGCACTATTTCATTAGTACCTTCTTACTAATTCAGATTGAGAGAGATAGGACAATACTTTTCATGTATTTCGTTAACGTTTTTTAAAATCTCAAATATTTTCCAGAAAATAATTCTAAAACAGTTCGCACTGTTATTTTGGATCAAATATCATCTGTGTTAATTTGAAAACTTGCTTTGCAACAATGGCGTAAATTTAAACAAATGAGAGCAAACGAGACACTCAGGTATGCAATACTAATTTATTCACAAAAATGAATGTGACAATCTTCAAATAGATTATTTTTTTAAATTCTCATCAAATGAGAAACAGTGGCGTATATAGCTTTTTTCGATGGGGGGGGGGATACTACTTAGTAAATCATTCAAGAATAAACATGAATAAACATGGAACAGAGTAATTTTCTTAATTCTACACTCAGAAAAAAGTTTGTTTGAATCAAACAAACGTATCATTGATATAGGGTCAATAAAAAAATATCTTTGAATTAAACAAAATTTTTTTGATTCAAATAAATTGTCTTTAACTCGAGAAGATTGTTTTTGTGTGACTTTCGTTTTTTTATGGTTTTATGGCTTTATTTTCATTTTATGTCCTATAAAACGTGTAGATAATTAGATGAGCTATTAATACTTTAAAGTTACCTACGACTAGCGTATATTAGTCACGACGACAGAAGACCTCCTAGCTGTATTTTTTTACACGCAAGGCTGTTCAAATATCATTTTTTGAAATCATGAAGGTCATTTTCGGCACTCTACTCTTTACTTTCATACTCCTGAATTCCATTCGTAAGTATTCAAATTGTGCACAATATAGAGCGTTGAATTTTGAATTTAATTTTAAAATCGTTTACGTTTCAAGACATCAACTAATATCTTTTATTGTTTTACGAAAGATAATTTTCTATAGTGTACATTGTACAATATAACTGCATATATTTCTTTTTTCTGCTTACAGAATTTAGTTCACAGTTCTTAAAGTCGCTCTGTGCAAAAGGAAGTTCTTCTTCAAATGAAGAACCAAATAATCCTCATGTAGCTTATTCTTCTGTTAAGAATATACGATTTGGTTTTCAAATACCATTGCCCAATGGTACACATTATATATCAAAAGGATACCATCGCATAGACATAGAACATCATCTACCTACTGGAGTTGTAACGGTGCGCCAGGGTGGTCATGTGACTAGAGTAAATCCACCACCCGTTCAAGGAGGAAACAACTATTTTACTTCGAGGATTAGACCACCACATGATTCACCAGGAACCAGCCGGTAATCAGTAAATCCATTGATAAAGAAATTTGTTATGAAAATTGTACAACTCACATACTTGAATAAAAATTTTCTTAACTGAGAATTACTCTTATTTAATTTAATCTTGTGTCTTATAAGAAATTTCGATTCACAATTTTCGCTCTATTCCAGTTGAATCCAAAAGTAAAACTCAATTAATTTTTGTTTTACTTAATTTTTCAGTTTTTAGTACCTAATAGTTCGGATATTATTTTCTTCCTTTCACATAAAATGAAAATTTGTAAAAAGAAAGAAACCTAGTTGTTTAAAATTTGTATTTTAGAATATAAAAAAGTCAAGGGGCTCGCTTGATCTTGACATTCCTTAATAATTTTTATTTATGAATTATTTAACAAAAGCTTCTAAATACATATATATATATGTATAATACCTAATGTTAGCTGCGATATTTGTTTAGGTCAAAGACCTGCACAAAGGGGTTGAAATTTTGCTTTACAAATTTGTTTGAAATGCATACATAGTCATTTTCCAGACATTAATTTTTTGAAGTCCGGAAAAACTTTATCGTCGGTTCTGAAATTAATTTTGGGGCGTCAATTGCGTATTGAAAATCGATGTGATTGAAATTCTGATATGGAATTTTGTAGTACAACTGTACATTTGGCAAAACTTCTGCTAATCGTTCAACGTCCTGAAAAATATAAAGGTGGAATTAATTATTGCAGAATTTATAAAGTAGAGCAAATAGAGGTATACTCAAATTGTAAATTATGACATATATTTCTTTCTAAAAAAACACTGATATAATTATTTAAAAATAATGTATATGAATGTATTAAAATGAATATATAATTACCCTATAATCTGCCAATAGGTCATTGTGAGAATAAAAGATTGCTATTGGAACTTTCACATTTTCAATTTTGTAACTTGGAGGCTCTGATTGACCATATTTTTGCCTATTCAAAAATGGCAATGTGTAGTCAAACTGGCAAAATTTACCTGAAATCATATTTTTAGTAACGCAAGTAATACAAATATTTTATTTATTATAAAAAAGAGAAGTATTTTTTGACATGCATAAATTATTAAAATTACCAGATTTAAGTTCTTGGGCAAAGTGAAAAAACTGTTTGACTGAGCTTCCAGCTGGTACGTGACCCAAAATTATCGGCACCATAGACTGCAAAATAAATTTTGGAAATATTTTAAATTGTAAAAAAAGTTTTATTTTTAATTAACAAAAATACAAATATTTATCTAAATTCTTGCCTTGTTTAATTGAGCCGTATCGTATCCAGTTATCATAAAAAGTGCGTTACTGCATACAACTTGATATATTGATCGTGCCTCACACGTATCCCTTCCAATTTTTGTGAGAAGTGCATTTGTTGGTAAAAATTCATTAATGTGAAAAAGACGAAGCATGTACTAAAAAATTTTTAAAAATCGTATTATAGTTACTTAAAATCAAATTGTTCAATTTACATTTAATCAATAATTAGTAATATGAAAAGATGATTGAGTCGAAATCGAAATATCGTAATATCGTAAATGCGGCAGTGTTTTTTTTAGAAATGGAAATCATAATTAAAGATTCATACCACAGTAAACATAGTTAAGTTTGGAAACAATCTCATAATTATTAATTTTTATAACGTAAAGTAGATGTTGTATAAATAGTTAATAAATTATCAGGCTTTAAAGAAATATGAAGTATCATGAAATATAAGATTTAAAAACAAAGAAAGATTAGATTAAAATTAAGCCATATTTTACGCAAAGTAGCGATTCGCATTTGATTTTATTATATTTAATTTTGATAAAACATGTTTACCGTAATTTATATAACTACTACGTGTTTTGCGTCATAAGAAAAAACAGTGGGTAATTATATTTTTCTAAAAATGTACAACATTTACAGTTTTATTGGATATTTAAGCGAGGTTTTTCCTTCTAAAAATACTTAAGAAATTTACAGTTTTATAATATTTTTTAAAATAAACAATGAAATAATTTATAATGACTAATTAATTAATTTCATGATAATTAAGTAGTCGGTTATTTCAAATAATACTGTACACAACTATGAATGTTATACTTTTTTTAGAAAAAAAAAAAAAAAAACCACAATCAAACATCAATACAACTGTAAACGTAGTTAATTTTGAAAACAACCTGACAACTATTATTTTTTATAAAGCAAAATACATGTTGTAATTATTTAATTTATAAAATATAAGGAAACATTTTTTATAAATATATATTATTTTTGAAAATTGGTTTAGTTTTTAAAATTCATATCATGTTACTGTTATTCCTATAAAACTCAAATTTTTTAAAATAAAATTTTAATTATGACGGATACGAAAGAAGAAATAAAATTTCATAAATTATAATATTTAAAAAAAAGGAAATGCGCGCTCGTTCGTTCTTGTTCTTAAAATTGTAAAGAGTATATGAATGTTGTTTATTTTTGGACTCACATATAGTGGCGTAGAAATTTTGGAAAAGAAGCTAATAATCGGATTTCTCATGTTGCTCGTAAAGGCAATAGGAGCGTAAGCCGCAACTTTGATAATTTTTTCATTATATTCAGGTTTCTCGGACAACAAAACAAAAAGAGACGTCGTTCCCTGAGAATGTCCAACATAAAAAATGTTTTTTTGATCAGTGATTCCCAAAATATAGTCAATTGTCGCTGGCAAATCATAAACGCCCATTTCATGCCAAGAAAAGTCCCAAAATTTTGTATCCGAGGTGGAAAGATTGATGTGACCTTTCGAGTAGGTATTTCCACGAGAATTTCCCATCCATACGTCATAGCCATTGTCGGCCAATAAGTAACCTACAGAAAATCAAGAAAATCTATAAATATTTTCAATAATGTGATAATTTTTTAATATTTGATAATTTCATCATTTTTCATTTTACCCAAAGACTTTAAAGGGCCCATCACTATCCAGTCAGAAGAACTGGAAAGAATTCCATGTTGGAGAAAAACTACTGGCTTATTTTTGTAACAATGATTTTCAATATTTTCACTTTTCCCACAGATACGATGCAGTGTCAATAGATAACCATCTTCTGTTTTCACTGCGTGAGATTCTGGATGGTAGCCATACTTTTTTATCAGCTGAGGCTAAATTAAAATTCAGAAAAAGATTGTCGGTTTTTTTAATAAAATTATTTTTTGAAAATATAATAGTACTCACTGTGTCTAAATTAACATCTGGATGATCGATCATATTTGAAAAATCTTCAACAGTCAAAGTTGGAACCACCATTTTCGTTACAATTCCCCATGACTTCAAAACTGTGTGCTGTAAAATCAGTTGCAAATATTGTAATGAAATGAAGCTAATAATTATTTACAGAATCTTTAATCATTTCTTAATCAATACTCTGTATTAATTTGAATTAATTATCTCAATTCTAATCAACATCCACCGGAAAGTAACAAAGAACTGAAAATCCGCTGGATAATTATCAGAACACCTGGCGATAAAATGAGTTTTAATTATAATTATATCAAAGTTGTCGATCTTTTATCACAAAAATCTCAAGATAATATGTATTTAATTTTACCTATATTATCATTGCAACAATAACTACAGGAATAAATTTCTGGAATGTTTAAAGCGTAGAAAGACTGCATTTTATTCAGTCTCAAGTCTCATAATTATGAACTAACATAGCTCGTAATATATTTTTATGACCATTCTTATACTATTATTTCCGACAATAGGATTACAACATACATTAATTTAAATTCCATTCAAAATTTCAGTCTTGAGATTCTGAATTACAGATAACAGACATAAAAAATAGAAAATAGGATTTAATTTTCGTTAATTAACAATTAATTGGAAGCTCGTTTTTGCATTAAAGTGCTAATTTCTGAACGTGAAAGGCTAATGATTTGTAACTAGGCCTCACACCTTTTGACTTTCTACATACTAAATCATTTTATACATCGCAAAGTTACGACATCTGGAAAATTCTAGAAAACGTTTTAGCTATAAAATTTATCTATAAAAATAATTATTAAGTAATTTGTGCAACAAAATAACAATTGATAGATAAATTGCATGTATACCTTTAAATCCCTGACAGTTGGATCATCTGTAATGTAGTCAATTTGCTTCCCTAAAATGTCAATGCCTTCTATTACTTTATCATAGCCCTCTGTAATTATAAATGCTTAATATTATAAAACATATAAATAATTATAAACATAAAGAGCAAAAAACGTACTTTGAAAATAGTCTTTGCCTCTCTGATACAACTTCTTTGCCATTTTTACACCTGGTATATATTCCAACCACCTTGTAAATTTGGACTATAAATGAAATTTTAAAAAAATTTACCATACAATTTAAATATTAATAAATTAATTAAAGATTTCGTATAATTTTAGTTTAGATTAGTTATTACCTCCTTCTGGTCTTCTTTTTTTTCTATAAATGAAGAGGACATTGCGAAAATTTTTATGGATCCATTAAAATGTCCCATGACTAATAATTCGCTTGCTTTTGTTGTTGCTAATATATATTGAGCTACTCGTTCCAATTTCTTTTTTTCAACCTCCTCGATGCTACAAAATCAGGTTGACTGCAATGAAAAGTTTGAAAAACGTTCGACAAAGAACGAAAAAACTATTTTTCATATTTTTAAGTTAAATTCAAATTTAAAAAATTCAAGACATTTCAAAATATAATTCCAAAATATCTGACTGGGACTGAAGTGTACTTACGAAGTTAAATTTTCGGCCATGGAAGAATTGCTTACCCCCAACCATATATCGTATCCTTGATCCACAAGGATATATCCTATAAAATACAAATAAATAAAAGCAAAATAAATTACATTTTTTGTAAATTAAGTTTAAATACTTCGAAATATTTTTTGTTTTGAATTTAAATACCGATTGCGATTTGGGGCTTATTTATAACACAAGGGTCAGAATCGCAAAGAATTCCATGTTGGAAAAGAACCGGTTTTTTTCCTTTTGCCTTTGGTGATTTTGGCCCTCCCGGCATTCGATAAAGAATTGTCTCTTCCACATCATTAATTTCGTCTTTCAAATCTGCTTCAGAAGACGTAAGAACATCAGGAAAAACGTAACGTTCTATATTATACTCTGGCAAAATGTTTAACTGGTACTGGAAAAATATTTCATTATTTTTATAAATAAAAAATTACGTACTACAAAAAAAAGTTTTATACGTATCATTTAAACTCTTATAGTATTGTTATTGTTAATATTTTAGACAGCCCTTCTTTTAATATCACGTTATCTAATTTTCTACGGATTAATATACACAATAACACAAATTTTTCACTTTCTGATGTACAAACCAAATTTTTTCGAGGACTTTCAAAGTAGTTGTTGATATTGTTGGGGGTCCAGGTCCTGGCACTTCGCAGAAAGGTCAAAACGACAAATAGAGTGGAAATGAACCCGTACGATACCATGATCGACTTTCACTATCGAAAGGATCGAAATCCTTTCGCAGCACTTGAATCAAAGTCTTTACCAAGCAGACCTTGGTGGTCGGAAAAGCAGCTCGACTGAATCTGTATATAACATATAACTGAAAGTGAGTCTTCGATGATTTGACCTCGTGAACCGCGTTCCACAGATAATACAGTGTGCAGGTCACACAAAACGTAATATTTATTCACGCACTCTGCGGGTGCGTGAGAAATTCCAATTATCTTCATGGTCCACTTCCGGTACAAATATCCCTCAATGTTATTTTCCCTTCCCCTGAAATATTCCCGTATTTTCCAATTCATCATTTTTATTCCAATAAACAATTTTAAATCTTCCACAATAATAAAAATAATAATAATAATAATAATAATAGTAATAATAATAATAATAAATGTTTAATGAAAAAATGTTTCTACTTGTATTTTCTTGAATGAAAATGAAACGAAGAAGAAATAAAAAAAGCTTCTAGAACGCAATTTGCTATCACTATATAAATGTTTACATACTTTGATATAAAGAAGATACTAATAGCATTTTTTTAAATAAAGACAATATTGTTAGATAAAATACTACCTTTAATATATGACAAATTTCTGGACTATCCAAGAAAAAACATTTAATTTCTATACTTTTTGCATAAAACGAAGAATTCAAAATCTAACTTCAAAACTGAATATTTTCATTTTACATAAAAAATATTTGAATTAAATATTTTTTCTCTGTATGCATAATTCTAGTTAAAAATTCATTAAATCTACAGAGGAACAAAATTCAAAATTTAATATTTGTTAAGTAAAATGAAGAAATCAAATTTCTAGATTAGAACTTGGCTCCAACACCCTTAATCCGTCATTCCTTTTTCTTTTACCCTTAATTATCATAAAAATTCTTTTCCACCCTCGTCTCCTTCACCTCTACCTAAAATTTCTACCCCTCCCCCCACTTATTTCTCCATTCTCTCTTCTCACCCCACCACCTCCTTCCTCTCCTAACCCTTATCATCCCTCTCACTCCTTTTCATCCAAGGAAATGTTTTTTTTTGTCATTGTCGTTGCCATATATGTAGAACTATTTTTTGAGGAATTGGGAATTGTTATTGGGACAAAATTATTTTTGACAAGGAGTTGAAACTCTTTTTTGTGAAGTTTTGCAAAATTATACTTTATTGACAAAAAATTGTTGCATTATATACAAATTAATACATAATAGTTCTTTTTAATGAATAAAAATATAACGTAACTTTACAAAAAATTAAGAAAGCCAAATTCCTAGGACAGAGAATTTAAAGTGAGTTTTTTTCGAAGATGAATTAGCAAACTTTGAATTGCGAAATTTATTTTATTTTAGAGATAAGATTACATAATTGAGTCAGCCGGGTTCTTTTCCTCGTCGCTATTAATTTTTCATATCTTTTGAATGTTGTTAAACAGATTGTTTAATATCTCATTTTTCTTCTAATATGTTGAAAATCAGTAATTAAAAAATTACGTAAATGAAATTGTAATTATCCTCAAAATAAATAATTACAGTATAAAATTGTAATTGTACTCAAAATAATTAATAATCACAAAATAAAATTGTAATTATATTCGAAATAATTAATAATTACATTTAAAAATTGTTAAAATTAAAATTGTTACTTTAGACCGCATTCGGTCGTATTTACGATGACAAGTATTTCAGTCCTTTATATATTCAAAAGTTTTGAATTTTTATTCAAAAGCTGTTGATTGAAATAATAATATTACGTTTCAATAATAAGATTGAATTGTTGTGAAATATTTTTATTTCTACGTTGAGTGCTCTAAACTGTTTTTAGGATTAACATTTTTTTAAGATTATATACATCAATTATTTTTAGTATAATTACAATTTTATATTGTAATTATTAATTATTTTGAATATAATTACAATACGTCAATTTTAATTACTAATTATGTATTTTTAGAATAATTAAAATTTTTCATACATATATTTATATTTTATCGTCCTGGATATAAATATTGTAAGACATTTACAATTGGAAACTTTACTATTGTTCCATTGTTTTACAATTTATCTGTAAATGAAGAAAAAGAAGAAATTTATCTGGAAATAAATATAAATCTATCGAAAATAAATCTTATTTCATTAAATTTTACAAATTGGTTAGTTCGTCTTTATAACGAGACATTAAACTCAAAATTTTTTCATAAAGCAGCGTATTTGCATCTTTCGCCCAGAGGAAGTCCAAATGGTTGAATTCGCTTAAAGGAACACGAATTTTAGCAACGGGATTTCCGAGTTTATTATAAAGGCTCTCCACATCCTGAAAATTTCAATTTCATAGATAATGATGGATAATTTTGAAATTCAAATTTTTTATAAAAAATAGAAACCTGTATATGCGCAAGCAAATCATTGACACTATAATGCAAAAACACAGGTGTTGTCACCTGACTCAAATCGTATTCCGGAGGTGATAATCTTCCATAATTCTTCAAATTGCCAATTAATCCATAGTCATATTGCCTAAAATAATCTGCAAAAAATAATTAATCTGTTTATTATAAGAAGATTAATTATTACATAATGATTTGAAATTAAATTAGAAAATCTAATATACCATTTTTCATGAGTTGAGAATAGTGAAGAACCTGTTTTACAGAAGCACCTGCTGGAGTGTGACCTAATATTGTAGGAAGCAGTGTCTTTAAAAAAAATGAAAAGAAAAAGGTAGTCTTTTGTGATTAAATAAAGAAAGAAAAAGAAAGAATGTGAAAACAGTTTTTTGTTCAATTACCAAGTTTAATTGGTTTGGACTGTAACCAGTAATGATAAACAGAATATTGCTGCAAAAAGGCTGAAGAACTGAATTTTTATCACACAATTTGGAAGTAAATTTTTCATAAAATTCCTGCGTTAAACGAAGTTCGAACACACCAAGATACTTCATGACAAGCTGAAATCAACAAATCACAAATATTATGCAAAACAGAGATCTTTGTGATACAACTTTGATCTTCCGTTATAATTTTTTCAGTATATTTCTCAAGATTTTCCTGTGTGCATATTTATGCTCTTGCAGATCACTATGAAAGTCAACGATGATTAAATACATTTTATAATATGTCTCACTTAATAATAGTTGTTTTTTAGATAAGATGATTTTTACTCAGTTTTATTTTTTTATTTTTTTTTTTAATTGTGCTTTTGGTATTAAAAAACTTACTCCAATTTGATCGTTCATTAAAGAAATTAATCGAAAAGGTGGACTTTTCATGTGTCGGCAGTAAGCCACAGGCGCTAAAGCATGCATTGCTATAATTTTTTTATTGTATTCGGGCAATTCAGAAGCCATCGTGAAAAAGGTTGTTGTGCCTTGACTATGCCCAATATAAAAAATTTTTTTGTTCCCTGTCTTTTCCAAAATGTAATCAATCATTGCTGGCAGATCTCTTAGGCCAATTTCGTGCCAACTGTTGCAAAAAAAAGATAATAAATTATATTATTATATTTTTATTATTAAAAATTGCATACTTTTAATAAAGCCTTATAAAGGATTAATTTTACCTGAAGGACCAGAATTTTTCTTCGTTTATAGAAGAACTTAAATGTCTCCTACAATAAGTATTTCCTCTAACGTTTCCTATCCACACATCATATCCAGCATCTGCTAATAAGTAGGCTAAAACACAAATATTTAATAATTAAAAAAATATTTTTATTAACGATATACATTATCTAAAGTGTTGAGTCTGAAATGCATAAAAAATATTTTAAAAATTTAAAGCATACCGAGAGACTTTCCAGGGCCCAAAATAATCCAATCTGTGGAACTCATAAGTAAACCATGCATGAGAAAAACAGCTGGTTTTCCATCGGGATTTGAATTATTTTTGGATCCGGTTATCCTGTGCATTTCTAAAACGTATTCGTCATAAGTTGCAACAGTGTGTGTTTCAGGGTTGTAGCCATACTTATCAATTAGTTCAACCTAAACATTTTTTGAAAAGCGAACCTTTATTATAAAAATAGTTTTTCTTTTATTTTTTTCCGAGATATTTTCTTGGATATTAAACATTTTTAGAAAAAACTTACAGTGGAAAGATAAGCATCAACATCCGGTTCCCGTAAAGCTTTCGAAATACCCTCCACATCAACTTTATTTAAAAAATCCACATATTCCACTTCCGGTATCACTATTCCATCCGCCACAGAAATGTGGAAAAAAATACCGATAAGGAAAAAAATTGGATGCTTGGATCTTAACATCGTGAAACTTAAATTAAAAGACTCGAACCACCAATTTATACTTCTCAAGAATGTTTATCCCCAGATTAAAATCTTAATCAGCAATATTGATAAAAATATATAGTCCAATTTTGGAATACAGATCGCTGATTTATATCCATTGTCAAATTTATCCTGCGGTTTAATTTAATTATTTTAGTTTAATTTCATTCAATAATTTAATGAAACTACTTTAGTTTTGTTGCTATAAAATTATTTAAAAATTAAAGTATTAAAAAGGAATTAGGATTGTTGTTCAGATTTACTAAATTTATCTTTGACAATTATATTTAATCCACTTTTTCGCAGGTGTTCAAGACTTCAAGTCCTATTACTGATAAGAAAATTTATTTCGATATGGCAAGATTCACTACTAAATGCTTTCTATTGCTTTTATCAAATTATCTGATTCTGGTCATAATTTCTGCACCTGGTCCTTCTCAAATCAAAAATGATTATCTTCTAATTATGAGTTATTAAAATATTATTCATCTAATTACATATATAAATAAATGTTTCATTATATATATTTTCAAATAATTATTATTTTCTTCTTTACTTGTTTCTAAATCAAAAATTGCTTTTTAATATCTGAAATTGTTATCCTTATATTTACAATTGCTTGTACATAGTATGATTGCTTTATCGAAGTTGATATCTACCATGAACAATAATAATGCATTTTGATTAAAGAATATTTAACAATATGACGCGAATAGGCTATATTTATTTAAAAAATTTAATATTTAATATTTTCAAATTTAATATTTTCAGTAGAAAAGGTCATTTAAAGACAGACCAGAGCTAAAATAAGTAGACACAAGACACAATTTACAATCATTTAAAGAAAACACAAGTTTGCTTACAGTTATAAAAATTTATTTAAAAATTGTTAACAAACTAATAAACATAAACAAATAAAAATTTATAATAAATATTTTTATTTCTAAATAAATAATTTCAGCCTTTCAAATTCTCCCAGTATATTAATCTAACTTTTTGCTTCGTCTTTGTAACGAGACATAAAACTCAAAATTTTTTCATAAAGTAGCGTATTTGCATCTTTCGCCCAAAGAAAGTCGAAATGGTTGAATTTGTCAAGAGGGACTCGGATTTTAGCAACCAGATTTCCCAAATTATTTTCAAGGCTTTCCACATCCTAAAATTTTTTCAAACATAAAAAATATATTAAAGTTTGATATAAAGTATTTATTTTTGTTTTTGTTAATTTAAAATGAAGTTTAATCATAAGTAGAAACCTTTGTATGAGCGAGCCAGTCATTGACACTATAATGCAAAATCACAGGTGTTATCACCTGACTCAAATCGTATTCCGGAGGTGATAATCTTCCATAATTCTTCAAATTGCCAATTAATCCATAATCATATTGTCTAAAATAATCTGCAAAAATTATTAAGTTAATTATTACAAGAAATTTAATAATTACACATTATTAATTCAAATTATATGAGAAAATTTAGTATACTTTTTTTTATCAGTTGAGAATAATGAAGAACCTGCTTTACAGAAGCACCTGCTGGAGTGTGGCCTAAAATCGTAGGAAGCAATGTCTGAAACCGGGAAACAGGTCAAAAAAATATCTTTCAAATTTTTCTTAATGCTGAAATAATTATTTTTCATCAACTAACCATATTCAGTTGATCTTGATTAAAGCCACCAATCATAAAGAGAAAATTACTGCACAGAGGCTGAAGAATAGAATTGTTGTCACACAACTTGGATGTAAATTTTTTATAAAATGCTTTGGTTAGACGAAGTTCATGCATGCCGAAAAATTTCAACACAAGCTGCAATCATATAAATTATAGATCATAGATTATTTTTTTAATGAAATTAATTATAAATCTTTGGATATTATAAACTTACCGAAAGCTGATCATCAATCATCGAAAGAAATCTAATAGGTGGACTTATCATATGTCGGCAATAAGCCACTGGAGCCAAAGCATGCATGGATATAATCTTATCATTATAATCAGGCAATTCAGAAGTCATTACGAAAAAGCTTGTTGTGCCTTGACTATGCCCAATATAAAAAATCTTTTTCTTTCCAGTTCTTTCTAGAGTGTAATCAATCATCGCTGGAAGATCTCTAGAGCCAATTTCATGCCAACTGTTATGAAGAAACTCATACTTTAATTCTCATGTATATTATTAATGACTCTCTTCCTAATTTTATTAGACTTATAATTTCCTTTAACGATCAATTTTACCTGAAGGACCAAAATGCTTCTTCATCAACGGGAGAACAAAGATGCTTCCGACAATAAGTGTTTCCTCTGACATTTCCTATCCAAACATCATATCCAGCATCTGCTAAAATATATCCTACACCAAAAATTTATCCTATCTTAAAAAAGTGGTGTTATCAATTAGTAACAATAATTAATATATCGAATACACTGTTGTCGAAAACCTGATTGATTAATTTATGTGAATATAAAGATATAAAGATAAAATAATATAAAGACATAAAAATAATTATTTTGAAATAAAAAATAAATTATTATCAGTGAAGCAAAAAAATATTTTAAAAATATATAAGGTTAATGAACATTATTATTTGAGCAATTAAATAAATTACTTATAGTAAACTTTTCGTGTGTTTTTTTATATTAGTTTTTAATATTTAATATTTAATATTACATATATGTATTCGTATATATTTACAGATCAGTTATGTACCATCACGATCATGAGATTTTATATAGGATTATAAAGTAATTTTAAGGGATTTGACTATATTTTGTGGAATTTTAAGTAATTTGATAAACTTTTAAGAGATTTAATGAGATTTCATGGAATCTTGGTTTTACGATTGAGATTTTAGAAGTATTAAGTCATTTCACGGTATTTCGAGGTATTTTATGAAATTATAAAGGATTTTACGAAATTCCATGAAATTTTAAGTAATTTTCAGAGATTTTACGATATTTCATTAGGATATATTAAGTTATTTTAATAACTTAAGGGATTTACGAGATTTCATTGGATATTTCAGAATTTCGAGAAATTTCATAAGATTTCTTGGGATATTAAGTAATTTTGCGGGATTTGATGATATTTTTGGAAATTCTAAGTAATTTTAAGCGATTTTTAGATATTCTAAGAGATATTAAGTAATTTTAAGGACATTTATTTCCAGAAATTTTAAAGGATTTAGTGAGATTATATTTTTCAAGAAATTTAAAGAATTTAACGAAATTCCATGGAATTTTGAGTAATTTTAAGAGATATAATAAGACTTCATGGGATTTTGAGTAATTTTAAATAATTTTAAGAAATGCCAATTTATTTTGCGAAATTTAAATGAATTTCATAAGATTTCATAGGATTTTAAGTAATTTTAAGGAATTTTATGGAACATCAAGGAATATCAAGGAGTATTAAGTGATTTTACGAAATTTAAAGGAAATACAGCAGATTTTAAAGGATTTTAAAGGCATTTGAGATATTGTATGGGATATTAAATAATTTAAAAGATTTTTAAGGGATTCAAGGGATTTTACGGAATTTCATGGAATTTTTAATACTTTTAAGATATTTTACGATATTTAATGAGATATTAAATTATTTTAAGGACTTTCAAGGGATTTTACAAGATTTTATTGGATTGTCAGGAATTTTTAGAGATTACATAAAATTTCAATGGATTTTCAGGAATTATAAAAGATTAAAGAGATTTCATGGGTCTTTGAGTAATTTTATGTAATTAAGGAATTTTAGGTCAAGGTTTCATAAAATCCAGGTGATTTTACGAAATTTAAAGGAATTTCACCAGATTTTGAATAAAGATATAATAAAGACATTTTAAGGAATTTTATGAAACTTAAATTATGGAGATTCCTGAAATTAGACAAGGAATTACAAAGTTTTTATATTTCAAGAATTAAAAATTCTCAATTATTTTGTCTACTAGCAAAAGGTGTGCAAAAACTAGTTTTGTTAAATATACTGTCTAATTTTTAAAACACATTTTTTATTCTTAAAATAATGCAAAATTTGGAATATCTTGTTAAATTGAATATACAAAACAGTTTTTAAAAATACCGAGTGATTTTCTTGGACCCAAAATTATCCAATCCGCAGAACTCATAAGTAGACCGTGCATAAGAAATACAACTGGTTTTCCCTCGGGATTTGCATTTTTTTTAGGCCCTGTTATTCTGTGCATTTCTAAAATATATTCGTCAAAAGTTGCCACAGTGTGAATTTCTGGATTGTAGCCATATTTATCAATTAGTTCGACCTAAAAAATTCACAATCTACTTTAATAAAAAGAGAATAAGAATCTATTCCTCACTTAATTTACAACGATTTCAAAAAAATTTTTAATCAATTGATCCCAAAAATCAGTAAAAATCCCAGAAACTTACAGTTGAAAGAGAAGCATCAGCATCCGATTTTTGTAAGACACTTAAAACATCTTTCACATTAATATTCTCTAAAAAATCCAAATAATCCACTTCCGATATCACTGTTGCACCTGTCGATAAAATAAATAAGAAAAAACCGATCAGAAACATTTTTTTTATCGAATCTCAGTATCGTGAAATAGATAAAACTTGAATTAACTTCCTCCTGTCATTTCTGATTAATTTATACTCTGCAATCTTTGTTTACATATATATCCCATGTTGTTGATGAAGTGAACTAATCCTTAAAAAATTGGAATTCATCTACATAATTTCAATTAATCTTCAAAATTGATAAAAGCAACACTTCAATCTGCGAATTTAGAAATCGCAATCAATATGTTATTAGGTCAAATCCTACAATCTCCCCCCCCCCCCCCACTAATCTTCTTATTACCTCAATACCTGTAAGTAATAACATTTTTATTGGCATGATTCACTAATAAATATGTACACATAATAGAAAAAATGTTGCAAATCATCATATCATCAATCATTCTACGATTATTTCCTTTCCTATTATAATGACGAGGTGCCTTTATGAAATTTCCTTTTTCATTTTTCTTATACTGAGTTTCAACAAATTTTTTTACGGCTTCATCAACCCTTAACCCGTTGTGGTCACTTAAATGTTATTTCTTAACATTTAAAATTTCTTAAAATCCTTTGAAATCTAATCAAATTCCATGGAATCCTTAAAAATTCTACCAAACATTTTAAAAATTAGAAAAATCCATTAAAATTTTACAAGAACCTTCGAAATTCTTGTAAATTCTACAAAATTTTTTAAAAATCAGAAAAATATCTTGAAATTCCTTAAAATTATTACAAATCTTATAAAATACCATGAAAACCTTTAAAATTTCACAAATTTTTAATAAAACTCATCAAAAATTCTTAAATTCTTTTAAAATCCCTTAACATTTCAATGAAATCCTTAAAAATCCACAAAATCTTTTAAAAATCAGGACATTAATTAAGGATTAATTAATTAATTAATCTTTAATTAATTAATTAAGGATTAATCCTTAATCCTCATATGCATATATTTGTTTGATTCAACCAAAACTGCACAATCATCAAAATAAAAATGGTTTTTTCGACGGATCATTAAAAATTATTACATTCTCATCAGAGAATGTATTAGTTTTGTGTAAAATTTGACCCCCCCATTTTTTTTTTCTTAAAATCTTGCAAGTACAAAACCAAAATATTTCCACTTTATCTCAAAAGTTGAATTTTTTATGAATTTTTATGTAAAAAAGTTAAAATTTTGAAAAATTTTTTCTTTGTAATTTTTTCATTATGAAAAAAATATTTAAAAAGCAAAAAAACTGAATTATTAACAAAATAAATTAGCAAAAAATAGGGAGATCTGAAATAAATTAAAATCTGCATTGTAGAAAGGTGACTGAAAAATAAAGCTAATTTAGGCATATGGAGAGTGCTTGAATTGAACTAAAAAGGAAAAGTGGAGAGATAACATAGAATTTTTCTCTTAAAGTAGTTAATCTGATATCATATCACTCATGATATGTAATTTTAGCAAGCGATTGATTCACGTGTTTACAACTGCAATCAGAGTCAATCGTCATCAACAAAGACAATCAATTATGTGTGTCATCTTAATTGCTTGTCTTGACAAAGAAGAGCTTCTACTACTACATCTACAATATATTTAAATAAATAATTTTTTTCGATACAATTTTTCTGGGAAAATAATAGAAAATTTATAATACCAAAATTCTTGTGTCAGAAACATTTTAAGCTCGATTTGAAAAGTTTTCAATTAAGATTTTAATTTTTAAAAAAACTTCTGGAATGCTTCGGCTTTAAAAGTATGTGATGCGTTTGTTTTACTTAATTGTCTTTATTTCAAAACCGAGGAATTTAAATAATTCTGGTATTTATCTTCATTTTGTCTGTTTTCATAATTTTTTTGTATTTTTATTGAGCCCGTTCTGAATAGGAACAAATGTTTTCTATATTGAATATTCTTTTTAATCGAATATTTTCTACATAATTAAATTAATAATACAAAATAAAAAAATATTCATGTAGAAAATATTCGATTAAAAAAAATATTCAATGTAGAAAAGATTTGTTTCTATTCAGAACGGGCTCTTTTTATTGTCAATTAAATCAGTTGATTGCAATGTGATTATATACTTATCGATCATGATACTCGTCCAGATAAATCAGGTAATCTATTTATACCAATCTAGAAATTTCACCCAACGACAATATTCAAATATCCATCTATAATTAAAATTGTTTCTTATCAAGTTTCGAAATATTTTTTCAGAGCATTTGACACATAATTATAATTTAATTATAAAATATTGCCCTAAATGAAAAACTAAAATACTTTGTCTAATTCTAAAAAGAAACCGTCTAAAAAGTATATAAAATTTATTAAACTATATATGAATATACAATAAAGCTATCTTATAACTAAAAAAACATAATTTCTAATTTCATTCAATTCACACTTTGAAATACATATTCCGTCTAATTTTGCTTTTGTCTTGAAAAATAAAACAGAATTTTAAATTTCGTAGAAGGTGGATTTTCAAATTAAATCGTTGACAAGCGCATTAATCACAGCTTTTTTGTTAATTATAAATTAAAATGCGTGCCGGAAAATAAAAGAAGAATTCAGTCTATTAGTTTATTCGGATCAATTCGAATCAATCTTCTCGAAAGAAAGGTTGAATATTTATTCAATCCACGAATCTCAAATTCTCATCGTTCCATTGCTTCAGCTCTGTAACGAGACATAAGACTCAAAATTTTTTCGTAAAGAAGCTTATCTGCATCTTTTGCCCAAAGGAAGTCCAAATGATTGAATTCACTCAGAGGAATTCGGAATTTTCCGACTGGATTTCCAAGTTGACTGTAGAGACTTTCCACGTCCTAGAAATTAATTAAATTAAATTTCATTTAATTATTTATTATAATTATAATTATAATAAATAAGATAAATATAAGTAAGAATTCAAAATTTAATTTCTTCTTTTAAAAAAGAAACTTTCTAATAAAAAACAGAAGTCTGGCTATAGAGCGAAAAGATATTTATTTAATTTCAATTATTTAAATGTAAAACGAATTCGAAATCAAGCCTCAAAATTAAATCATCTCATTTTATTGAGTAAAATGAGGATTTCGGCCGAAAATAAAAAATAATATAATTAATAAAATATGCAAACCTTAGTATGAGTGAGATAGTCATTAACACTGTAATGTAGAGATACAGGTGCTGTAATTTGGCTCAAATCATAATCTGGAGGCAACACTGTTCCATATTTCTCCAAATTGCCGAATGCTCCATAGTCAAACTGTCGGAATTTATCTGAAAAAAAAAATAATAAATCGTCATTGATTAGATACTTTGTTTATATTAGTTTTTTTTAGAAATATCATGTAAATTAAAATTAAATTAAAAAAAAAATAGCATACTTCTCTTCATCAATTGAGCATAGTGGAGAGCCTGTCTGACAGATGCACCCGCTGGCACATGACCTAATATTGTAGGAAGCATTGTCTGAAATAAAAATAAACCTTTAATTTTGTTTCGAAGTTATTAACGATTTTATAATTGACAATAAAAGATATTCCACAAAAATAAAAATTTTTAAACTTACCATATTCAACTGGTTAGGACTGAAGCCAGTAATTATAAATAGTAAATTACTGCAAAATGGCTGTAGCGCAGAATCTTCATCACAAACTTTAGAAGTAAATTTGTCATAAAATTCTTGAGTGAGTCGAAGTTCGTATATGCCGAAGAATTTCGTTATCAACTAAAATAATAAAAAAGAAATATTCATATTTATATCATGAAAATTGATAAAGTATTTAAAATTTAAATTACTATCATAATTATAGTTATTTAAGGACGCTGGACCCAAGTGCTAAGCTCAAAATTCCATTCTCCATTTTACTCAAGGAAAATTATAGATAAATATTTTTTTGCTCTGTAGCACTAATCTTTTTTCAAATATAAGACTGCATACAGAGCGAAAAAATATTTAATTTCGATACTTTTAGCATAAAACGAAGAATTCAAAATCTAACTTCAAAATTGAATATTTTCATTTTACTTAAAAAATATTTGAATTAGATATTTTCTCGCTCTGTACGCATAATTCTAGTTAAAAATTGATTAATTCTACAGAGGGAAAAGATTCCAAATTTAATATTTGTTGAGTAAAATGAAGAAATCTAATTTTTAGATTAGAACATGGATCCAACGCCCTTAAGCCTTGATATAACTTACGGCCATTTGGTTACTGATGAGTGAAAGAAACCGAAGTGGAGGACTAATAATATTTTTGCAGAAAGCAACAGGAGCGAGTGCATGCATGGATACAATTTTTTTATTGTATTCGGGTAATTCAGAAGCCATAGTGAAAAAGGTTGTCGTGCCTTGACTATGTCCAATATAAAATATTTTTTTATTTCCAGTCTTGTCCAAAACATAATCAATCATTGCTGGTAGATCCCGCAATCCAATTTCGTGCCAGCTGAAGAAAATTACAAATTAAACATTATTACAATAAGAAGAAATAATTTTTTATTAATTTTGCAAATAGAAATAATTAACTTTACCTAAATTGCCAAAACTTTCTTTCGCCAACAGAAGAAGTAAGATGTCTTCGGCTATAAGTGTTTCCTCTTACGTTTCCTATCCAAACATCATATCCAGCGTCTGCTAATATATATCCTGAAATAACAGTTTTCAATTTTTAAACATTTCTTACTATTTAGTCAAATTAAATTGTAATATTAATTATTATTAAGTAATTATTTAACTTACCAAGCGACTTTTTAGGGCCCAAAATGATCCAATCAGCTGAACTCATAAGAATTCCGTGCATAAGAAGAACGGCTGGTTTGCCTTCAGCACTTGGATTTTCCTTAGTTCCTGTTATTCTGTGCATTTCTAAAATATATTCGTCGTAAGTGGCCACGGTGTGTGTTTCTGGATTGTACCCATATTTGTCAATAAGTTCAACCTAAAAATAAATTTAAAAAATTAAAACTTTTCTTTTACAGGAAAAAAAAAGTACAAGTATTAATAGTACAAGTACCTACTGGTCTCTTCTGTTATTTTTTTTATCAAAAAAATAAGTAATTACAAATTACTTATTAATAAGTAATTTGTAGTAATAATTATTACATACTACTAATTAATTTCTTGATTGTTAAAAATGAAACTCACAGTAGAAAGATATGCGTCAGCATCCGGTTTTCTCAAGATATCAGAAAGAACTTGCGTATTGATCCCTTTGAAAAAATCTTTTTCCACTTCCGGTAACACTGATGCCCTCGTTAAAAAGACGAGGAAGAGAACGCCGGCTACCGGATGAAGTTTACCGAGTCTCAACATCATGAAAATTCAACTAACTGTGCCAGGCCCCTCCCGACAAATTTATACTCGATTCGATGTTTGCCTATCATGTCTTATTCTTCAAGATTAATTGGGCTAATCTTTCCAAAAATTTTATTCCTAATCTTTCACCTTTATCAGTGATAGCACTCAAGATCCTGAATTTTAATTGCGTAACAAAACTCTCAAATCTATCACCTAATTTGATTATCAAATTATTCGTAAAGTTTCACCTAAAATAGATTCAAAAAGAAATTTGAAAAGAAATATATAAAAAGAAAACTATTGCGATTTATTTATAGGGAACTTTTTTATATTGGGAAAGAATTTTATAGGATTTTGACCATTCTTTCTATTTAATGTTGCTTGAAATATTTTCTGTATTTTTTGAACCATTGAAATACAAAAATTTTCAGTCTTGGATTTAATAATATATACTTTGAATAATATAAAAGATAAATAATAATCAAATTAGTAATTAACGATGTAATTACATTCTTCAAACAGGAATTTCTTTCATATCAATAAGGCGTAGCATCAGATAATAAATGAATGTTGCATTAAGATTATCAAATACATATATTGAGATCGAAATCAAAGTCCTGAGATCTCTCAAATAATGTGAAGGTTGCAAAGATATGCGAAAGATAATTCTTTCCTGGTCAAAGGCAATATTTATTTCATTGCGTTGTTGAATAATTTGATATCAAATCATCCCTTACTCTTATAAAGAGTTTTAAAATTATTATTTTTAAGAGCAAATATTAAAATACCTAACAGTGAAAAAATAAAGAAATTCTTTAAATTAATTACAGGAGTTGAATAAAAGAAATATGTATTTCTCTTATTAGTATTTCATCAAAATCTACGATTTGATGGGGGTCTAAGATACATTTTGCCATTTTTCTGAGTCACATGTTTACAATAATTATCACTGTTTATCGATACTGAATATTGACGAAATTGAGGAGATAATCAGGTGATAACGGTATCAATAAGTGTTGCACTAGAAAAATTAGTTTGCACCCATAAATTATGATTATTCGATTTCATATCTAAAAGAAGCTGAGTGTAAATATTTCGTAACGTATTCAAATTTCAGAATTTATTTTCCTTGTTCCATAGGCGCAAATAAAAAATATATTTTTAACATTTTAAAATAATAATTAATTCTATTTTCCTTATTAAAAATGTTGTTACATAACTTTTCAAACAATAAATGCATTTAAGATATAATCATTCGATAAAATACTCTTTTGATTAATTCTTAGTAGATTAATTATTAAACAAAAGGAGCGATCTTTCATTAATGTCACATAGGTATTTGATTATTATTCTTTTTTATTTTATAAAAAATATTGCCGAAAAAAGTAGATTTTTCCAAATGAAAAATGTTGGTTGTAAAGTTTGTGTATTTCTGAAATTGAAATATTTGTATTTTTAATAACTGCATTATCGAATTGTATTTATATTTGTATTTAAATATATTTTTTATGTTTAATTAATATTTTAATTAAACAATTCAGTTGAAGATTTTTTAAACTAATTAAATTAAAAATTTTTTAAACTAATCGAAGGTTATTGAAATTGAGATAACTGTAGTAAACCCAGATTCTTCTTTTTTAGAGTTGCCACACCTCCTTAAAATGTTAGAATTAAGAAACTGCTGATCTCTATCATTCTTGATAACGTCGAAGAGTTTTTTTTAAGTTCGAGAATGCTCTAATCAATTGATATTATATCCACATTCAATCTTAAAACTCAAAACATATCTGAAGATCGATAAATATTCATTTTGATAAATATCATCCGTTTTGGCATGATTCATTATTGCTTAATTTTTCTAGAGATAACAACCACTTGAATAAAAATGAAAAACCATGTTAGATGGGTTTTTTAAGGAAAAAATATTTAAAAAGCCTCATAAAATTTCTTACATAAAATTAAAAAATCTTCAATGTAAAATTAAAAAATTTAATCTTTGCTTTAGAATTCATTGACTAGATTCCGAGTAACAGAAAAGTTACTTGTACAATTTTTAATTTTCATCTTATAATTAAATTTATTTTTTTCCCTAAAAAATATATTTATAGTAAGCTTTAACTGTTTTTGGTTCCTAAACATTGAATACTTTGGTATAAAAAGTCGATGTGTATCTTTGATAAAGTTCCTAACGATAAGTTTCAAGTAACCTAAGCACTGGTTCAAAAATCATTTGAGGAGCGGTTCTTCCCCAAAGGAAATCGTAATGATTAAAATTGTTCATTGGTATCTTGTGATTTAAAATCACGTTGTTCAGTCGAGAGCGAAGGCGTTCCACGTCCTAAAAATAAAATTTCCATTTCTTTAATTAGTAATTTATATTAAAATTTATACTGCATATTAAATTTAGATTTATATTAAAAAATTAAATTACAACTCAAGAAAATTTTTCTTACTCGAGGTGTTGCAAGCCAATCATTGGCACTGCTAAATAAAGCAACTGGAGAAGTTATTTTTTCCAAAGTATATGAGGGAGGTATTGAAGAGCCATAAGCTTTCAAATTCACTTTGCTGTCTCCATAATCAAAGTGTCGAAAAGTTCCTAAAGAAATATTTTTTTATTTAAGGGCGTTGGACCCAAGTGTTATGATCAAAATTCCATTCTCCATTTTACTCAACGAAAATTTTAAATAAATATTTTCTCGCTCTGTAGCACTAATCTTTTTTCAAATATAAGACTGCGTACAGAGCGAAAAAATATTTAGTTTCGATACTTTTTGCATAAAACGAGGAATTAAAAATCTGACTTCAAAATTAAATATTTTTATTTTACTTCAAAAATATGTGAATTAAATATTTTCTCGCTCTGTACGCATAATTCTAATTCAAAATTGATTAATTCTACAAAGGGGAAAAATTCCAGTTTTAATATTTGTTAAGTAAAATGAAGAAATCGAATTTTTAGATTAGAACTTGGCTCCAACACTCTTAAGTAGTAAATAAAAAATTAAACTTTTTGTCATATGTTTTACCTGGATTAATATATCCTTGCCCAAAATGTATGAATTGTTTCCAGGATGCACCGGCAGGAACATGTCCAATAATAACTGTGAGATTTTCCTAAAAAAAATTTTAATTAGGTTTTTTTTTTAATTATCAGGTGGAATGTTAATTGAGACATTTTCTACGTGAATTATAATTGATTTAGAAGACTTTCAAGGACTACAAATTATAGACTCACCATGTTTAATTGACCGCGACTAAAACCTGCCACTAAAAACAACATATTGCTGCATATAAACTGAGTAGGCGCTTTACTGTCGCAAAGCAAATTGGATACGAATTTCCCCCAAGCGGAACGAGATCCAAATTCCGGATAGCCGAAATTTTCACCGACCCACTGCAAAAATAATTTTTATTTTATTATTGAAATTTATAGATACAATTTAATTTAAATCGAGGACAACTTCTAATTAATTTTGTTTATTAATTTCGAATTTAGTCATTAGTGAAAATATATTTAAATATTGTTTACTTAATTAGACTCTACCGACGTTTTCGCAAGTAGCACTTGCAATCGAAAACCTAACTAAGATAAGGATTGACTGAGACTAATCGCCATGTGTATAAACTATCAAGCAACTTTCAAGGACATCGAAGCGTTCTCCAACGAGAGTCGACTTCCGAATTCGGACTTTCGCTTTCAACAAGATGTATGTTGCAAATTATAATTTTCTCAAGGGGAGAAAAGGGCCATCTAAAAATAAATATTAAAAAAAGTAAATAAAGCAAAAATGGAAAATTTCCTGACATATTTTCAGCCCTCACGCTTTTATCGACTCTCTGCAATCGTACTTTTTTTTCTTCTTACTAAACCAATGGCCTAATTATCCTTCAACTCTTACTACACTTTTATCATCCTAATATTTCAAAGGTTTCTTTTAAAAGAACATAAAAAAATTATTACGGAATCTTATTTAACCGATGGGGGCTTGTATCTATCTATGTAGTTGATGATTTAATAATCTTGTACTTGAATACTTATTTATGTGCAGGTTTAGGTTTGTTGGCCATGAATTTGTTATCCACACCTGATTGGATTTATTGGTAGCAGCTCTCGATTATATCATTATATGTCATTTCCGATTACTTGACATGACCTACCACACCAAAGTATGTCAACTTCGTGAGTTTCGTCACCGGTCCTCGTAGATTGCCGGTGAAGGCTGCGGGCGCAAGGCCGACAGTCAGGATGACCCTCGAATTGTACTCTGGTCTTTCAGAAGCCATCACCAAAAATTGAGTCGAACCTTGGGAATGGCCTACGAAGAAGAGCTTCCGTCGTCCTGTTTCGTGAAGTATATAGTCGATCGTCGCCGGAAGATCTTCGGTTCCAAGTTCATGGAAGCTGAAAATTAAGATTCTTTAGTCCAGATTTAACCAGAGACCTAGCATTTTGAAACTGGTTTCAATTTTTACCTGAAGTCCCAAAAAAATCGATCAGTTGGTACCATATTGGTATGATTTCTGGAATAAATATTGCCTCGATTGTTCCCGAGCCAAACGTCGTAGCCCGCATCAGCCAGGAAGAAACCTGAAATAAATTGAACTATTTTTAGATATTTTAGTAATTCAATAAATCAAGTTTCAATTTACAAGTCATTGTCATAATTTTTCATCATAATAGTAACATTTCTTCGACTTTAAGTACCCAATATTTTACTTCCATCATTGGGTATAAAATATAACAATTTAATTGTCACCTTGGCTGTTCACCTTAATATCTCTTTCGAGTATCGTTATTATAATTTCGTTGCTCGTAAACTCAATTTTATTGTTCCCGTTCTTTAAAAAACGGCTTTAAAATACAAGTTTATTTATTTGTAAAAAAAGTTAGACCTGGAGATTTATAATGAATATCGAAAGATTATTAGTTGCTTTATTTTAAGTTCTGAAAATTAATTTAAATTAAATTACTCGAAAATAAAATTGAAATAAACAAATTATAATAAATTAAAATAAACAATATTATTTGAAAAATCGAGTTTACTACTTTTTGATAAAAAAATCTTTAGTGAAGGTCGTAAGCTTGAACCATTAATTTTAATTGTCTAAGGAATTGCGTATGGGATCATTAACTAGTTAATGCCACAAGAGTGACTGCAAACCGTCGCTTAAATAGCATTCAGTTAATCAATTCCATGTACACCATGCATTCCAGTTGTACCATTCTCTTTAATTCTAACTCACAGGTGTGGATTACACGTTTTTCTATAGGGCCCCAATATCCATAAATAACTATATCTTAATTTATAACACTTTTAAAAATATTTTTGATGCCATCATTCGTCAAAAAATGTATTCCAATTCTAAAAAATATTGATAATAAATAATAAATAAATAATAAAAAATAAATAGTAAATGGAATTTTAAAATCATTTTAAATTTCAAATTCAACAAATCCAAAGATTCAAATATCGAAAGTTGATAATCTAATTTTGGATGCAAGAAAATTAGGAAAAGCTTTATATAAACTTTTAATATTAAGGGTGTTGGAGCCAAGTTCTAATCTCAAAATTCGATTTCTTCATTTTACTCAACAAATATTAAATTTAGAATTTTTTCCCTCTATAGAATTAATCAATTTTTAATTAGAATTATGCGTACAGAGCGATAAAATACCTAATTCAAATATTTTTTTAAGTAAAACGAAAATATTGAATTTTGAAGTCAGATTTTGAATTCTTCGTTTTATGCAAAAAGTATCGAAACTAAATATTTTTTCGCTCTGTACGCAGTCTTATATTTGAAAAAAGATTAGTGGTACAGAGCGAAAAAATATTTATCTATAATTTTCGTTGAGTAAAATGGAGAATGGAATTTTGAGTTTAACACTTGGGTCCAACGCCCTTAAAACAAAAAATTTCAGTAAAATGGAAAATATCAACATTTGGGGGTAAAAATTAAAAAAAAATCATTTTAAAGCATTTGTTTAGTTTGTAGTTAAGTCCCTGGATTGGGGCCCTCATATTCTCATAGGCCGATGCCCTTGCTTGATGCGTGTGAATAAATAACGATGCCATAATTTTATATGCCTCGCTTCTATCGTGGAAAACATATGAAAGAATTTTCATTTTCATTGGATGGCATATAAGTCCTTTAAGAATCTTGATAGCTTTGTTTAGCCTTAACTTAGTTCAAAGGAACGTGAGTTTTGCACAATTGCACATGGTAGGATTGAATTCACTTTTTTATTTCACGATTGAAAGTGGAACGCTCTCCAGAGACCACAAATTCGATTTTTATTTCACTCTTTCATCATTGAGACTGCAAGAAATCTATCTTCACTTTCCAGCATCACATTTTCCTTTCCATTCTATTATACCTAAAAAAAAATTGGTTAACCAAGCTCTTCTGTTTTACTTTTCCTCATTTTCTAGATAAATATTCTAATAATTTGGTAAACGAAAGACAGTTTTTACCGGAAACAAAAAAGTGATTTTTCTTCACATTTAGATCGAATTTGTTGTATTAACGCTTTGAAAAGATTGAATATTTCTAGATGAAATAGAAAAATATATAATTCTTTGATTAGTAAGTGTATATAAAAAAAATTGAATCTAATTATCGAAAATTTATTTTTTAGATTCGAATTTTTAACTGAATTTTTTTTTTCATACCAAGTGATTTTCCAGGCCCCATTAGGACCCAATCAGCAGAGCTACCAGCTAATCCATGTTGAAGAAGAACAGGTTTTTTTCGGTTTTGTTGACCATATTTGCTATATCGTCTGGCGGGGATTCGATGAAGTTCCAAAATGTAGCCATCCCTCGTTACAACTGTATGAACTTCCACAGGATATCCACTTTTTCGTATCAAACCTGGCTGAAGAAAAAATATTTAATTAAATAATTATCCTACTAAAAGGTATGCCAAATTTAATATTAAAATAATTAAATAATTCAATTTATTTTATAGGATCGAACAAAAACCGGAATTTAAAGATCTTTTACCCCTTTCCATGTTTTCAGATCAATTTTCATAATTAAAGATTCTGTTTTCTATTATATTTTTACTACCCTTATTCATTTACTTATTTAGCATAGAAAATAATTTTCTAACGTTTCAGATGTTGGTATGAAAAAAGGATATAACATTTTTTACTGAAAATGAGGAGAACCCCTGGCCGTTTCGGTTTCAGGGGGTTCTGCACTCTCAACGAAAAATTTTCAATTGTCTTTTAAAATTTAAATGCACTTCAAATTGGAAAATCCTAAATTAAAAAAATTTTTAATGAGTGGAAGGTATTAAGATTAAAAAGCTTAAAATTTAAAAGCTTCTAGGGTGGCACAATTTCACTTTGGTTGATTTCAAATTGAAGAAATTTTCAATTTTATATTTCAAGTCACAAATAAGAAATTTAAAATCACTATAACTTAGACATTTAAATTTTAATTTGATTTTGAATCTGAAATTGAAAGTTGAAGCTTTAATATTAATTTCAGAATATCTTAACATAAAAATCTAGCAATTTTCAATTTTGTAATTCTCCACCAACCCCCGAGTTAACTGAAAACTAAAAGTCTCTAAAAAAACTAAAAAAAAAAAACTAAAAGTCTCTAAAACTAAGTCTCTCATTTTCAAACAATCACGTAGTTTTCAAAAACCGTTTCACCTTTCCTAAAAGAAAAAATATTCATTCTGAATAATAAGAGAAAAAATAAAACAAAAACATTAAACTAAATACCCACGAGTTCTTCAATTGAAGTCTCAACACCTCAGATAGAAAACATTGGCGCGAATCATTTGAACGTGAGTTGGGTTCTTAAGTGCATTAAATACTATTTTTCTCGGTAAGCGGGACTTACAGTCTTAGTATCAATATCTCGAATGGTATCGAAATTTGAAAATCCAGATTGAAGATGGAAGCTCAAAAACACCAGAAGGAGAATTCTTCTAGATGGTAGAAACGACATTGTAGAATTTATAGTTGACGATGTTAAGAATACATATATAAATTTGTAACAATTTACCATTTACAACTTATAATTTGTAATTTACAATTTATGAATTTTAAACATAATTTAGAATTTAGAGTGATAAACAAATTCGCTAATCCGATCAGCGTTCCTTATATAACTAACGTAACACGTAGCGCGCTGGAGACGTTTTACAAATCACTCGTTATTTCCGATTAATATCCAAGCTTTACCCCACCATATTCCTTCCGGTCGTTTACCCGCAGGGATTCCGTGAACGTACAAGTCGAAGGACATGAAATCCTCGAAACGCAGCTGGAAAAATCGGCCACGGTCTTTCGACCATTGAGTACAAGAATCTTTCCTTTTACTCACTTTTTGTACCCATTTTTCTTCATCCATCCTAGAACAGATTAAATTTAATTTATTCACTCATTGTAGGTATAGCTTTACATTTAGTTCAAAAGTCTATTTTCTTAGCTCTAAGGATTAATAGGACCTTAAGAAAAATTATAAAAAAATAAAAATATATATCGAGAGACAATAGAAAAAAATCGAGGGAAAGTTATAATTTATAAATAGGGAGTGATGCAATTGAGTCTAGATAAGTTTACCTTAATTCGGGCCGTGGGCAATTGAGTATGAAAAACTAATTGATTAATTTCTATTATCATTAGTTGAAGTTAATTGAATTACTTTTAAATTTACGAAATTTAATCAATTATCCAGAGTATATAAAGCAATATTGTAAAAACTAAGAATAATTTTCCGAGTAATTAGAAAGTATAAATGATAAATGAATGATTAAAATGAATAAATTATAAAATAAAATAAAAATAAATTATCACGAAAGTGTTGAACTTTCGTTTTAATCAATTGTAAATTTTCCAGTTATCAATAACTTAGACAATATAGGGTAAATTTTTTTTTTTTAAATAGTACAATTTATATTATAAAAAATAAACTTTTTACTATTTTTCAAGTTATCAACTACCTGACCATTAAATCCGTACTATATGTACATTATTTCAGCGAGCAGAGCTCGGAACTAATCAGTCTAAAAAAAATTAATTCTAACACTAAAATGAAGGTCAAAACCAAAGTCTATCGTATTATTTATTCTGAAGTAAAAGTCTAAACTGATTGGGCTAACGGTATATCTCTATACATTATGTAATCTTCTAATTTTTGAGCGGTATTATACTTTGAAATGCCGTGTAGGTTGTACGTCATTCGGATTCTTATAGTAATATAATAGTGAAAAAAATTTTATAAAATTAAAAATTTTCAAAAGCTTATAAAAATCATTTTAATTATTTATCTCTTCTTGCGACAAGAATATTGCTTACAGGATTTTTTTAAATTTCGACGGAAACAAATACCAGGTTTGTTATCAGACTTTGTTTTTAAAATAGGGCTTTTGTTAAAAATTTTGTGCTAAATTAGTTAATGAAAATTCATATGACTATATAAGAAAAATTTGAAAGTGCAAAATGCAGCAGCGAAAACTCTTCACATGACAAGGTCTCGATTGCTTCACTTTTTCCCGCAATACCAGTCGGTAGCGTTGTTCTTAGTTAATTTAAGTGCATCAGAATTGTATTAAAAACTCCTCATTTATTTAGAGCCATGGTTACCCATGTCCATGAATTGAGTACATAAATCTTTATCAGCATTAAATTTAAAAGGAATAATTATATTAATGAGGACAGAGTCAAGTATTTATTTAAAAGAATAAATTTAATTAATTCCAATTAAACTTAAACAAAAAAATAAAGTAAAAAATAAAATAATAAAAAAACTGTGCCGATAAGAAAAGTATAACTGAAAAAAAGTATATTAACCCTTTGCACTCCGTGCCATTCGAAGTCTATTTAAAATGTCCCATGAGAGAGGACAGCGGAGTGCAAAGGGTTAAAAAAATAATAAATAAAAAAATCCAATTGTAGATGCAATTAAATTAAGCAATCTCTTTATATAAATAATTGTATGAATTTATTTACTTTGCTAATAATTCATTCGGTTAGGACGAAAATATGGATATTTACCTTAGAAATTATTAGTATCATTCTTTAATAAATAACAGTTTCAATATTATGACACGTGTAATTATTTCTTCAGTGAATATCGGTATCTAAGATTATATAGTAGCTTATCAGTTATAGATATGATGACCGAAAATTTAACCCATATAGATATAAAATTTCCTTTCAGTGTATGTGAACGTTGTTAAGGAAGATTTTAATACTCCAGTCTCTCTTGATTTTATTCAGAAGAATTATGTGAGACCGTTAAAAAGTATTTTCAAAATAATTTTATAAAGTATTGAAATGATTGTTTAACCCTTTACTCGGTATCATTTTTTTTGTCCAGTGATTACTTTTTAGAAGAACTTTCCTTTTAATAAAACTGAAAGTGAAGTTGCAACTAAATTTTTAAGTTACTTAAGGGTGTTGGAGCCAAGTTCTAATCTAAAAATTCGATTTCTTCATTTTACTTAACAAATATTAAAATTGGAATTTTTTCCCTTTGTAGAATTAATTAATTTTGAATTAGAATTATGCACACAGAGCGATAAAATATTTAGTTCACATATTTTTGAAGTAAAATAAAAATATTGAATTTTGAAGTCAGATTTTTCATTCCTCGTTTTAAGCAAAAAGTATCGAAATTAAATATTTTTTCGCTCTGTACGCAGTCTTATATTTGAAAAAAGATTAGTGCTACAGAGCGAAAAAATATTTATTTATAATTTTCGTTGAGTAAAATGGAGAATGGAATTTTAAGCTTAACACTTGGGTCCAACGCCCTTAAAAATTACAGAAAGAATTAAAATAAATTTTTAATTAAAAAGTGAAAAATGAACCTAATCCGAGAGACGTTGACATTTTTGATCTTCTACATTTCGACGATCGAGGGATACCGAATTCTGGGCATTTTTCCGCTTGCAGCGAAGAGTCACAATATCTTTTTCGAGAGTTTGATGAAAGGTTTGGCCAGACGTGGTCATCATGTAGATGTTATATCACACTATGAAATCAAAAATCCTCCTGAAAATTACAAAACGATATTAGATTTAAGCAAGATTAAAAAACAAGATCTCGTTGAAATATCTATTGAGAAAACTTTCTTTTTAAAAAAATATTTTTTCTCACAAATGGTTAATGACTTTGGAAATGATTTGTGTGAATTGATGGGCCATGAAGAAATGCAAAGAATTTTTCAAAATTCATCTAAAAACCAATCTTATGATCTCGTCGTTAGTGAGGTAATTTTAATTATTATCATTAGTTAATAAACTAATTTAAGGAAAGCTTATTTTTTTCTACTTTTATCGACCAGACTTAATTATCAGATTAGAAAGAAATATCGTATGTACTCTAATTCAGCATAGATTAAAAATATCAGACGGACTATTTCACGGACTTTTAAAGTGGTAAACATTCCTATTTTAGCGTTTTTAATTATTAAAAGTTCTAAGCAATTTCAGATTGTAAATTTTAATTATACTATGTTTTTCAGATTAAATGAGTATAAAATATTAAAGAAAAATTTTACCTTTCCAGTTCTTTGGAGCGACTTGTTATTTTGGATTGGGTAATTTTCTAAAAGTTCCTACGATAGGAGCTCTTTCTTTTCTTGAAACTGCTTGGGCAGCCAGCAGTATTGGAAGTCCATTATCCACAGCTTTTTTTCCAAGTAACGTTATGGACATCAGTGAAATTAAAACATTTTCACATCGTCTGATAAATACCGTACTGAAATATTATGGCCTGGCAATGTTTTATCACCACACTGAAAATCGACAGACTGAAGCAATGAGAAAATATTTAAGTCCTGATATGCCTTCCATCAGGGAAGTCGAAAATAATGTAGCTCTCCTCATAACTAATACTCATCATTCTTTCTTTGGACCCAGACCTATCACTCCAGCTCATATTGAAGTAGGAGGTCTTCATATTTCTGAAAATGAAGCACAATTCTCTCCAGTAAGATACGAGTTCAATTTCAATTTTATACCTCTTGACATAAAATTTTTAAAAAAATTTTTAAAGAAATAATTTGTCATATTTTTTCAGAATTTGAAAAAGTGGATGGATGAAAGTAAAAATGGAGTAGTCTACTTCACTTTCGGAACGATAATTCTTTTAGAAACTTTACCAAGGGATTTAATACTTACGATGTATTCTTCTTTTTCGAAAATAGCGCCAGTGAGAGTCTTAATGAAAGTTAAGGATGTTAATAAACTTCCTCCAGGACTTCCTAAGAATGTTAATACTGTATCCTGGATTCCACAAATTCCTGTCCTAGGTAATATTGAAAAAACTTAAATTTTACGATTTTATCGTATTTTGGAAATTATAAATCCAACTTATCTTTCTCGTAGGCCACAACAACACTCGAGCTTTTATAACACACTGTGGTCTTCTGGGACTCCAGGAATCGCTTTACTTTGGTGTTCCAATAATCGGGATTCCACTCCATACGGATCAATTTCGAAATGCCCAAATTTTCGTGACAAAAAAGATGGGGATACGAATTAATTACGAAGATATTAGGAAAGATAGTTTGGACGATGCTTTGGATCAAATTTTAAATAATTCTTCTTACAGGTAAAATTTGTTTAAAGTCTTTTTCCAGATTTCAATACACGAAAATTTAATATTCTTATTTTTTGAAATTACAGAGAGGCCGCAAAATATGAATCGCAACTGTTTCGTGACAGACCTATGAGTGCGATGGACACTGCAATTTTTTGGGTCGAATATATTATGAGAAATGGCGATAAGGCTTTAAAATCTCGAGCCGTAGACTTAAGCTGGTGGCAAGTTCAACTTTTGGACGTATATGCATTTTTATTATCCGCCGTTGTTTTAATAATCTTCGCAATAAAAATTATTCTACAACTTGTTTTTCGAAAACTTCAACTCGACAAATTCGGTTTTCAACTAATGTCTTTCTTCAACATTCAATACAGAAAACCTGTTGCGAATAGAAAATTAAAGGATTCATAATGTAAAAGTTAGTTAGACAAACTAGCAGAAAAATGTAGAACATGATAGTATTTATTGGATTCCTTCACAATTATATCTATACATAATTCAGAGGCAGCAACTAGAATACGATTTGTAATTTGTAGGGAAAAATTTCTTAGAAAAGTAAAAATCTATTTCCCATTCTAGCTCACAATCAGTATCCTACAATTCAATTATGACAATTATAATTTCTGATCCAGGCAGTTTTTAATGGTCAATAGTTCGAAGCTTCAAACTTATTGAAAATTTAATTAATTATAGAATCACTGTTCGTTTTTAACTCTATAATAAACAGAATTTGAAAATCTGTTTTTTGATAGAAACTAGAAGTAAACCGACTGATAAAAGTGTAAAAATGGAACATAAATGCAATATGAAGTACGTTAAAAACTAAAATAATATTAATTAAATTGAGATGGAGTAAATTTATGTGAATCAATACACGCGGTATATTGATTAATGTATGTAAAAAATTTTTTTCTCGACATATGGTGCTCATGGGAGGGAATTATGATCCTCGATGGCTCTGAGGAGAAAAAAAATATATATTATGTAAAATATTTTCTACTTTATAATTTTTGAAGAAAAGACTATGGGAAAACGGGAACTACCTTTTAAAATTAGTCAAGACCAGCGTCGTCGTCGGGAGCAGATGGTTTTGGTGTTGCTCCTGGCCCTGCTCCTGGACATCCTGGCATTCCTCCCATCATTCCTGGGAATCCACCCATACCTCCCATACCTCCTAAACCACCCATGTTTCCAGCGCCTGCGAATTTTGAAGCGACTTTGTTTATCAAACCCATCAGTTTCGGGTTGTTTTGATATTTATACATGTTGGCTGGATTAGATGAAATGTCTTTGAAGGCTTCAGCTACCTCCGGATCCTAGAAAATTATTATTTTTTTTTTATTAATGGTAACTGATATTTTTTCTACATCTAAATTTTGAAAACTTGTATATTTTCAATTAAAAAAATTCTAAATCTAGACGTTTTTGAATGTAAAAAATGGGGAGTCGAATTTTACACAAATCTAATACATTCTCTGATGAGAACGTAAAAAATTCCCAAGAATTCAAAATCATTAAAGAGAAAAATTAAAATATCAAACCTTGAAAGCTTGTTGAACATCCGGATCGTTCAAAAATTTATAGAAGTCTCCCATATCAGGTGTACCGCCAGCAGGAGTCGATTCTGTTTGTGAAGATCGAATGTTTTCCTCTCGAGCTTTTGAAGCTTCCTTAGTTCGCTTCATTTTTTCCATTAGTTCTCGCTCCTTTTTCTCCAAATTTTTGCGCTCCTTCTTCCTCTTATGTTCCTCTATTTTCCTCGCCTGTAAAATAAATTACAACCAAGATAATAAGGTTCTGCTATAAATAAAAATCATTGAATTGGTATTTTTTCTGATACGAAATGAAATTTGTAAATTCAAGGAAAGAGTGCGCTTTTGTCCAGTTTACATTCAACGAAGTGCACTATGACGTACATTCCAGGATTTCCGATTATTTTTATCCCCTCAAATTTTCTGATAGAGAGCGAAGGATACAAAATTTTTAGAATATTCCCAAATCCAGAAAGAAGTGATAATATTTTCAGTCAAGCGTTGGTGGAGATTTTATTAAAAAGTGGACACTATGTGGATCTTATTTCTAATTTTGAATTAGAGAACAAATTTGAATCCGCAAATTATTCAGGAGGGTTTTTAATATGACTGAAATTTTGAATTTCGATATTACTAACTTTCAAACTTTTCCCTTTTAATCATTTTTAAATGAGTATATAAAAAAGGTAATTTTTCAATTTAATCATTGTTGTCGCAACTTTGCAATCCTCGAACTTCCAAATTCATTTCATGTAACATTTATGTTTGCACTTTCATAGAAACTGTTCCAATCGCTTTTTCATGATGACGTTAACACGGCTGTCTCGTGGCGTATTGTGACCTCACGATATTACGAGCTTTTAATAGATCCTAAAGCAGCCAATTGGTCTCCAATGCATGCGCCAAATTCCGAAAGGTCAAATTTTCTAATATTCATTATCTCGAAAAAAAAAAAAAAACACCAAATTTTGAAGGACCAAAATTTTGAATTGTAAATTCTTACTATTAAATTGCTTTATGATAAAATAAAGTACCAAATTAGCTAACCCTCCACAATTGAGAAATAGGACCTAAACTCGACTTTAGGTGCTGAAATAATTTCAGGAATAATAAATAAATATTGAGGAGAAACAAGACTCTTTGAAGATTTGCGAAGGATATTTTTTAACTAATGATATTTATGAAATATACTAATTCGGTAATTTAGTGACTGGTAATTTAATGTCTTTAGGCAGAATAGGATACATCGAAGCCAAAGCCAAACTCAAAGGAGTGAGTGAGGAGAGGGAGGGAGGCTCGCTAAATCTTTGGGGCCACCTTATACGGCGGCGGCCCGGACGTCTAAATATAAAGGCGCCCGGCATCGCGACGCGGCCCTCTGTCCGACTCAAGATCCCGCAGAAAATCTCATCAAGATCCAGAGGGAACCGGTGCAATGATCTCCAATCACAAAACAATCAATCTCCTAGCTATAAACCTCCTTAACTATTTCTTTTAATCTTCAGAGTACCAACTAATTTCTTCAACTCTCTGGTCTTCCTTAAAAAGAAAAATCATTACAAATTCAAATTTAAACTCTTAGAACATCGAAGCGTTGGTGAATGTTATAAAAATATTCAAATTTGGTGCGTTTAAAGTTTAGAGCCAACAATTTAAAATGTTTCAGGATAAATTCTTTGGCTTAACAAGTTTTAGAAATATAAGACAGATAGTGGCTTTTATTAGCCAATATCAACTAACAATGAAAAAAGTTTCATCAACACTTTAAAATTGGAAAGTTTTTTGAAATTCTTTAGCTATAATGTTTTTTTTTTTTCTAATGCCGCTTTAATCAGAAACATTAATTTAACTTGGAAATGAAAAATGTAATTATTTTTCAGACCTGGAATCGACAGATTCATCAAATATAATTTTTACTGAAGGTTTTTAAATTATGTTTTCCCTTCCAACCAAACTGACATTCAGTGACGAATGTTTCTTCACAAGAGCAAGAACATGTGGGAGTTAATACATAAGGGGGCAAGGTCAACACTAAACTGAAAACTATACAATTCGGAAATGAATCCCAATTCGAAAACGCATGCCAATTCACTATTAATTAACTTATTGCCATGCCAATTTATGCGAGAACTGTAAAAACTCTAAAAACTGTTTTAAAATTTTTTATTTAGAAAATAAAAAACATACAAGTTAAATAAATAATTTTCCAGTTTTCGCCAGTCTCAACAAATTCCCGGTTATTCCCAGTTATCCCAGTTTCCCAATCCGACGTCCACCCTGTGATATTAATATTTTCTAACAAAAGCCGACCTTTCAGAAAATTGACCAGTTCCCTTAGTTTTAGTTTTCCGAGGCAAGGTTTGGCACAATGAGACGACACTTTAAAATTCGCGCCCAATTACCTACAAATTCAATTTCCTTATTCCCTGTCGTAACGGATGATATCACACACTTCTAAATATTATCAGCGAAAAAGTAGTACTTTTTATTTACTCGAAGAAAATGAAGAGTTAAATAAAAAATAGAATATTTGAAATATTTTGAAAATTATTTGACTTCGACACTGTTGTCAGAAAAGCCGAACTTGGATTCTTAAAAAATCAGATTTAAAATTTTAACAAGAATAAAACCAGGAGTAGTTTAGAGAAATCTCGATTTTTCGATACAATGAAAAATTCACCCCATGACCCCACTTTCCACCTATTGAATTCATCAACCAGATAAATTCTGCAAGACAAGGAACGGGGTCATTCGATATTTTTAAACGAACGCGTTTTGCTAGAGGCATCTAAAGCCATTTTTATTTAATGATCTCTGAATTACCTTAATCTTTAAAATTTTCTCCAAGAATTTAAGACTCTAAGAAGTTCTGGGATTTGATAATACATACTGAAATAAAATTGGGAATTTCTACCTAAAATCGGTAAAGTAGACTAACGAAAAGAGTTATAATCATTTTAAAAAAAAGATATTGTATGATTTTAGGATGAGTAAAAGTCAAATGAAGTTTAAAGTAAAGATCTAGTGTGATTTTAAGCTTGAAAATGGCTAACCAGTCATGCATTACGTTCGAAGTGATGATGTTCTAAATCCCTATTTTTCAGACTTGACCGAAATATGTACCGGGCGTCACACCGAACCTATTCTCAGTGGACGCTGTTGCAAATATAGACACGCGGATGCTGAGATAAATCATCTCAGAGAGAGAAAAGAGAGAAAGATTCGCATAATCTCATAACTTAATTTCCTTGGAATTTTCGTTTTAAAAATATTAATTTTTCAATAAATTTGAATTTTCATCTTTGGAATTTCTTTCCAAAAGGTAGCTCAATAGAATTTCAAATTAGATTTCGAATTCCAGATTCCAGACCAGATACTCAGTACCCTATAATATATTTTGAATTCTAGATCCTTAGTGCAATTCCATTTCAAGTATTTTAAGTTAAAAAGCTTAAAATTCGTATACTTTTCAATGAAAAACCTTAGCATGGCACTTCCTAGCTTTCTAGAGTCAAAACCGCTCAAATTTCAAAACCTGCACCAGAATAAAGATCTTCTTCAATTAATTCCATAAACTTTTCTCAATCCAGTTCTCCAGGCATCCAACTCTCTAGCAATCCTTCCATCCTATCTCAGGAAACATCAACAAACCATTAAAATTAAGAGCCTCTCTTGAGGGTCAAGGTTCCGCCTTGAAGAGAAACCCTCTTAGGATAACTGAGAAAATTCTTATCAGAATCTAGTGTAGTTCAGAAAACTTGGCTGCAGAAAAAGGTGAGAAAACGAGAAGAAGAAGGAAGGACGAGAAGAGACATAGTAGAGCAGATGCTCCGATGCTGATGACGAGGTAGACTAAAAGTGAAGACTGAAGAGGGACCAGAGGGGCTAGCCGAGGTCCTCACTGTCGTCTCAGCGGCAGTTCCTCGCGAGTTGGAGCCGAAACCGAGTACCGCGACTAACAAGAGTGATAGAGGCTGACAGCCTGGCTCATCGTGCAGTGCTTAGTGAAACGAGATGACGGGCTCGCGGATGAGACCCGCGATCTTCGTGGGCCTCTTCCTGGGCCTCCTAGCCATTGCCTTGCAGGGTAAGTTCAAACCTTCCAATATCTTCAATAGTCCTCTTCAAAATCACCAAACATCATCAGCTTCACTAATCTCCCAGTCATCAAAACGAATTTTAATCAAGACCTTCCACAATCCACATCCTTCCACCTCAGGTAACCCAACAAAAAACCCTGAAAATGTAACTGATGAGAAGGTAGCTTTCAGGATGATCAATTCCAAATATTGAACTGCCTTAAGAATCATCAAAATTTTCAATTTGACTTATTTATTTGACTTATCTTCGGGGCTGAAAGCAAACCCACGTCATGAAGTGCGGCTGTCACGCTTATTTTTATTTCGTTCCTCGTATCCAAATCTCGGTCAAGTGCGTTACGTAAACTTTGCAAAATGTTGGTAACTTTGTAATTCTTGAGAGTCCACTTGCCATCAAAAATCAAAGAGTGTCGAGAGAAGAAAAATTTTAGGTTTTTAAATAAAAAAAAGCTGACGGGCGGGTTTAAAATTAGGATAGTTGGATTCACGAGTGGTCTTCACCCCCGGATCAGCGTCGCTTGTGTCGCTGTCGAACAAACGACGTTCAGCCAACCAAGGTCAATGTTACGTAAGGTCTTAGGCGTTCCTCAGCGTCACTGCTTCCAACAGGATCGACCGCGTGATCGAGTAACGACCTCATCTTCCTATGTTTACTACCAATGATCTACCAACACCCAAATCATTTTTTATTTTAATTAAATCTACAAATATTTCTAGAATTTATCGACAGTAGAATTTGGATTCTCTGAATAATTAAATATTAAAGTCAGCTATTAGAAAGCTTGTTAGTTTATTTTTCAATTTGAAGTTGGTAAATGCATCAATCTAAAGGGTAAAATATTTTGAATCGCTTTCTAAATTTGTTTGCACATCATAATAGAAATCTCCAAACTTTAATAGCCTCAAAAATCGAGCATCTCGACTCAATGTAGACACCAGAGATCTATCTTTAGTGGCTTGTAGGCTTGCCAAAATATTCTTATTCCAGTATTATCAGTTCTATCTAATTTTACATATTTTGCAAATTGAACTTGTCTTCCAATTTGCATTCATTAATCTTTAATCTTTGATCCCAATTAAGTTTCACAGTAGATTCATTCTCTATTAACTCGTTGATCTTTTGGAAAAAAAACAAGTGAAAAGCACTTTGTCCATTGGATTTTTCTTCTCAAATAATTTCGATGAGAAGATGAAACTTGAAGATTGAAATGGAAATTTTAATTTTCTTCTTCAACTTTGATTCTTCAACGCTCCATCATCATCAAGGTCGTCGCTCGAAAGCCTTGGCATTAACGAAAAATCTCCTGTCTTCGAGTCTAGCTTTGCCAGCAGAGTCTGAAAATGATCTAGGTCTAAAATAAATAGAAAGGGTTCAACCCAAGATCATCGACTCAAGGGCAGTCATGGTGAACTCAAGTCTAAACTCTAAACCAAGGTGCGAATTACTGATTCTTGACTGATGACAACAAGAAAGAAGCATTTCAAGATTTTCAGGCTCGCAGGTCATGCCAGAAATCTCGGACATTTGGCATCGACGTCGACGACTCGTAGAGTTTGAATTCTTTCAACTAAGGGGGAAAGAAAAATTACATAGTAAAGAATTGGTTTATTCAGGGAAGAAAACTATTTTCCTCTAAAACAGCTAAGCACTTATTCTCTATAATTCATTTTTCAAAAACCAAGATCTAAAGTTTAATACTTCATTTGTATTAATAATAAGGTTTTTTCAACTTTAGAGTTTAATTTTTCTTTTCCAAATTGGGATCAAATTCAGTATTTATCTTGGTTTAAAATAAAGTATCTATTAAGATAAATTCAATATTTATTTTGAAGCCGTGTTTGTTTGGGCGTCACTCTGTCTAGGAATTAATGAATATCTTTTTAATCTGTAGTCGATAAAAATACGATTCGTTCGCTCAATATATAAATATTTCAGAGTGCTCCTCTTGGTCCACAAGCCGCCTACCCGAAGTTAAACTTAGATTTCGGCCCCTTCCCAGGTACCACCCAGGAGTAAATCGACGTTTTCTTAGCCAAAATCTCGAATTTTCGCTGGTTGTATTAAAGGGTTGTGGAATTTTTTCCGTATCCGATTTTGAAGTAAAGAAGGTTGAAGGTCGCGATAATATTTTCAGGGAAAGTATAAGTATTCCAAACAATTATTCTCAATTCTACAAACTTTTAGTAATTGAGACCTTTTAAATTTAAATAATTAAAACGCTTTCTAATTAGTCTTGGGTGCATCTGAATTATAAAATAAAAAATTTTTGACGTTTCTCAATTTTGACGTTTTAAAGTTGGAAACATTCCAAATTTTCATGCTTTGAATTTCAAGGGCTTTCAAATTGGAAGAATCTAAATTAAAATTTAATATTTCATCAAGTTGGTATAAAATAATTTCGAAATAAAGTCCTGTTTAAAAATCAGTTACATATTTCAAATTAAAAAAATTGTTTTTAATTTGAAGCACTTAGAAAATTCGAAGCTACTAAGCAGTTTACATCCAGATCAGAAATCTCCGAAATTATTCAGAAATTAAATCTAAAACGCAAAAACGGTAGATATTAATTTGAATTTAAATATTAGAATGAATTTTTTCGAATCGACAATCTATGTATTCCATTATCTTGTATTAATATTTTAGGAGTGCAAGGTGAACAGGAGGAGCTAGAGCCAGTTCCCTCGGAAGATTTATGTCGACCATACATCGAGAAGGCGCTAAAGGATCTCGGCACAGGTAATTCTTGACGTACTTCGAGTACTTGAGTGGAGCACAACGATCTTTAGAATGTTTCATTTGAAGGATCTCTCGAGCAGACCAGTGCCGAGGTCGAGGCCGGTGCGAGTGAAGACGGACCAGGGGAGGAAGTATCGAACGAGCAAGTAAGATTCACCAATTCATTCAATTCCATTCAATCAATCTTTCATTTTAAATTGCAAATTCTTTTTAGAAGTCTACAAAATCTCTTCAGATTAAAACTAACTTCTTTTAGACGAGATCCGATCTTTTAAAAATCAAAAGATTGATAGATACTACAAACTTCAAAACAATCTTCAGTTTTAGTTTGAATTTCAAATCTTTTCGATATTCTAAAATATTCTTTTTATTCTGATTTGTCTCTCCCTCGGTGAGAAAATCTTCCACAGGGCGATGAATCAACGAAAAAAGAAGGTGAAGAAGATAAAACAGAAGAATCTCAGGAAGATGATCAAGACAGTACAGATGATGGAGAGACTGTGGAGGTAACAAGTGAAGAGACTCAAGGTTTGAATGACGAAAGTGCTGAAAAAAAAGAAAACGACTCCGCTGAGGAAGCCGAAGGCAAAAAAGCGGATGACGATAGTAACGAGATTACCAGTAACGAAGCCGAACAGAAAGGTTTGTAAAAAGTTATCTTTTTAGTAAAAAGAAGATACCATGGTCCCCAAATGTCAATAGAACTTTGTCATTTAGATTTGTTGATACTAAAATCACGGATATTAATATTAAGTAAATTAAATTAAATCTCTAGATGAATCTGAAGGAGACGACAATGCTGAGGAGAGAGACGAAGCATCTGTTGAAACGAATGTAAAAGATTCTAAAGAAGGTACTGAAGAGTCTAAAGAAGGTGGTGAAGATTCTAAAGGTGCTGAAGAGTCTAAAGAAGGTGCGGAAGATTCTAAAGAAGGTACTGAAGGTTCTAAAGAAGGTGCCGAAGATTCTAAAGAAGCCACTGGTGCTGAGGTAGATTCCGGTGAGAAAGACAAAGAAGAATCTGGAGAGAAGCAAGATGATGATTCTGATTCAAAAGCAGATGATCAGGATGATTCCAAAACTGCTCTAGATTCCAAAGAAGTAGATTCAAAAGAAGATGCTCCGGAAGATAAATCAGCTGCAAGTGTAGAAGAAAAGACAAATGATTCTGAAGAAAAAGACAAAGATGGAAAATCAGAAGAAGAAGGTGATGAAAAATCTGAAGCTGGGGGAGAATCTAAAGAAAAGGGAAGTAAAGAAGGTGAAGAGTCTGCAGATAGTGTAGAAGAAGCTAAAGATTCTAAAGAAGCTGAGGAATCTTCGAAAGAAGAGATTAAACATCGAGATCGAAGAGAAGCTGATGAAGAGGGTAATTCCGAAAGAGAGAAATCTGATGAAGAAAAAGACGATGGTAAAAATTCTTAAAATCAAATTGTTTTAAACTTCCATTAAAAGCTTTCAATTTAATTTAGTTTTTATTTATAGATGATGATGGGAGTATAGAGACTGAATCAATGCCAGAAGAAGAGTTGATTCAGGAAATAGAAGTTCCTGAAAATCTGAGGCCTCGTGAACACATTAATCAACTTTTGAAGTTAGACGAAGATAACGAAGAGAAAGAGAAAGCAATAGGAAAAGCGGCTGAAATCATTCTCAGGGATCTGAAAAGACTTTATGATACTGCAATCAAACCTTTGGAAACCTTGTACAAGTACAGAGATCTCAGTAACAGACACTTTGGAGGTATGGCTAACTTTTAAACTGAAGACGGAAATTCACATTGCAAAAATTTGTATTTTTTTCTAACAATTTTAATGATATGCAGATCCGGAAATATTTTCCAAACCTCTGGTGCTCTTCATGGGACCCTGGAGTGGTGGAAAATCTTCGATCATTAATTATTTACTCGACAATGAGTACAAATCGACTTCTTTAAGAACAGGTAAACCTTAGTAAAATATAATATGAAATATTACAGCAACTCTCTAAGATTTTAAGTAAAATAAAGTGCAACTTTAATGCAGGAGCTGAACCTTCTCCGGCTTATTTCAACATCTTGATGCATGGAGAAGAGGAAGAAGTTTTGGATGGAACACAACTCGCTGCTGATTGGACATTTTCAGGACTTCAGAAATTCGGACAAGGAATGCTCGATAGACTCAGGGGTCTTCGTCTCAACAGTAAACTATTGGAGAAGGTTTGTGCTTCTTTTTCTGACTTTTCTATAATTCAAGAACCTTCTGAGGATTAATTATCTTCTCTTTCTTCAGGTAAACATTGTCGAAATTCCTGGCATTCTAGAAATTCGTAAGCAGGTTCAACGACTCTTTCCTTTCAACGACGCTTGTCAGTGGTTCATCGACAGAGCGGACATCATTTTTCTGGTTTACGACCCTTCTAAATTAGATGTTGGACCAGAGACTGAAGCTATTCTTGATCAACTTAAGGGTCGTGAATATCAGGTGTGAATTATTAACATAACTAGTATGCATAATTCAAAATGAACATAGTTATTTTTGAAAGAAAAAAAAATTATTCAAATTCTATTTTCAGACCAGGATAATTTTGAACAAAGCTGACCAGGTCAAACCAGAGGAATTGATGCGAGTTCAAGGAGCTCTAATCTGGAATATTTCTCCACTGATGTCAAGTGCAGAACCACCAATTATGTACTCGACTTCTCTTTGGTCGATGCCTTATGAAGCTGGAGCACCAACGAGGTTGCTTTATGCTCAGGAACGAGCTTTTCTTCGTGATTTGAGATCAGCTGTTGACAAGAGGGTCGAGCATAAAATTGCTAGCGCCAGAAGATTTGCAGTAAGTTTTCTATTGTAGGATAGTCGATTTATTTTTATTCACCTAACAAGTTTCCAAATTTTGAATTATTTGAAACGAAAGTTCGCGCAGTCTGTTGAGAAAGCTTAGAACTCTCGAAATCTTATAAAAATACTTCTTTTAGGTGCGAGTGCGCAACCACGCAAAGATGGTGGACTGCTACCTAACAACCTACTACAACCACAAATCCTTCTTCGGCAACAAGAAGGATACCAGCGACAAGATCATCGAAAATCCCCAAGATTACCACATCTACGAGGGTCTCAGCACCCTCACAAATATTTCTCGTTATGATCTTCCGGATCCGGACGTCTACCGGGACTTCTTCCGCCTTAATGCTTTGTACGAATTTCCTCTTCTCAGCTCCACGTGCACCTACTTCAGAGGTTGCCCCATCAACAGGCTCGACGTAGCAATCGCTTACGACCTCCCAGAGCTTGTCGGAAAATACAAAAAATCTGTTGAAACTGCTCTTCACGAAAGCGAACCTAGTAGTCCGCCAAGTTGAAAACCCAAATCCAGCAACAAAAGGACTCAAGGATTCTTAAAACCAAGCGAGGGAATTGAGAATCTAATCAAAAATCGATTCAGGGTCGAGAATTAAGACTCGTACCTTCGAAGATTGTGAAGGCTATCCGCTAAAAGGTCTAGAGTTCACTAATTTAGCAGGACACAGTACTATATTATTTATTTCCAATCATAAATCATTCTGCTTTTTAATAAGTCTTGCTAAATCAACCTCTGGGTCTCAAGATCCAATAAAAAATTCGATGTAAGACTGAGCTGAAGTTGATTACAATATTTCAAGAAATTCTAAAATCAATTCACTGCCACAACATTATTACCAAAGGAAAATACGCAATACCTTAATTGATATTCAGAAAATTATTTTTGTATTTTAATTCGAAAAATTGACAGGGCTCAGACCTTTTTCAGCAATCGAATGTGAGTTGCATCGAATGAGAGTGACATGGACTACTTTTAAGCCCAGTGATTTACAGTATATTACTGTATTGTTGTCCTCTTCTTCAGAGTTAAACAGAAAGAGAGAACGTTTCATTTAGAGTAACTAATTTAAAGATATTTCCATTGTGTGAGATGAGAATGTTGTTCGTGTGAGTGATAAGAAGAATGCAATCTAGTAAGAAAGAAAATAAAGAAAGTAAACACAGAAATCAAATAAAGAAAGAAAAAAAGAGAAAGATTCTCCGCTTTAAATTATACCTCTAATAATCGAAATACTCGTACCGAAAACACTAATAGAGATACTTTTTACCTCCTTTGTATGTTGTACTGAACTGTATAAATTTACAAGAATTTGTACAAAGAACTTTCAAGTTCGGCTTGAAATCTGCCTGAGATTCTGAAATGTTCTATTTCTTTTTAGAGACGTGATATTGTTCGTTGATGTTCAATTTGCCTAGGCTACTCTAATTTTAACTTTAATCTTAAATTAAAATTTTAAATTTTAGGATTTAATTTTAATTATAATACCAATTGTGTGAGTCATCACCTACCGATTATCGTAAGCTAACTTTGATTTTAAGACGTGGGGACTATACTTTTAGGATAAATGAGGATTTCCTCCGCGATGTTAGTGATTGTTTGTTACTTAGGGAATCGTACTTTTTAAGTAAGATTGTGTGCTGTGAGTGCTGCTCGTATATACGCATCACCTTGTACTCTTTCCCAAATACAGTTCAACGTATATTTTCCGCAAATCATTTTCTAATCTCTTCTGGTTAAACTCAGAAATGCGCAGATTTTTTGCAATCACTTTGAAGTCTAACATCTTTGAATTTTAAATGATTAAAAGGTACCTATTTCAAGAAAAAAAAAATAGAATACTCACGTTAGGTGTAACTTCTCTAAGCCATTCATCAGCCTGCTCATCAAAGTCGAGTTGGCAGGCAAATCTGAGATCGTTAGCGGCTTCTTCCCAATGTCCCAAAAGCTGATAAGCACGTCCTCTAAATTTATGGGCAGCAGCACTATCTGGATTCAGTTCCAAAGCTCGATTACAGTCCCGAATGCAAGCATTCGGTTTTTTCAAATCCAGGTAAACCTGACCACGTTTTGCATATAGAAGTGCAGCTTGTGGATTCAGAACTATGGCTTCTGTATACAACTGAACCGCCTTTTCCAAATCTTTTTCAACGTAAGCTGAAACCGCTTCAGATCGCTTCGATTGAGCTTCGGATATTTCTTCTTCCGTTGGTTCAAGAGTCAGATTTCCCATTTTTTGAGGAACATCTGTATCTGGTTCTAAAATAATAATACAATTTTTGTTAAATATACAAAAATAACCTAATATGTAATCGTAAAATTACCTATAATGACACCAGTCATGTCTAATTCAAGATCGCTTTCTTCGCTTTCTGGATCTAAGTTCATTTCTTGTTCACTCTGCTTGAATTCTTCAGGTTTTTCTTGGCTTCTAGATTCTGGGATTACGCCTCCAAAATGCTTGATGAAGTTTTTAATGAAAGTGAGATATGGGAGATTCAAAATCGAGGGATTGGTCATGCAGAGCTCAGTGAAAAGCTTCAATTTTTCCAGTTGGTCTGGATTAAACAGATGTTCCATCTTGAAGTCTGAAGCCATAATTAAAATTTTTCAAAATTCAATTCTTTCATTTTACTTTCAAAAGATTAGAATTACAACTTTCGCTTTACAAAAGTACTGCTTTTTGAAATATAATTATGACTTGAATTGTAATTAATTATAATATTTGTTGAGTAAAATAAAATTAATAACATGATCGAATTTCGAGGTTTAAAAATAAAAAAAATTTTTTAGGTTTTTTTAATAATAATTATTATTTAGTGTTATGGAAAATCTAATGATAAATGTCCCAAAAGTTCTGAACGTTTTAGAACGTTTTATAGACTCAAAATAAGGGTCCAAAAAGAGGAAAAAAAGAACCGGATTCGTATTCAAATTTCATTCACAAAATCGAAATCAATACCTTTATAAAAGTAGCATGCATCAAATAAAATTAGCATAAGAGTCTTACTTTAGTAAATTAATATTATTTGCAAAAGCCGGTATATACTTATATGGATATACGTATATGTTCAAATACTTACGCGTATAAACCGGAGTCGCCGGAAAGTGACTTGTAGAAAATAACAACTATCAAATGAAAACCACAACACACCTAAAGCTTTTCACAATCGCTCAGACTTTATCTTTATCCGGCTGCAACAAATATTCGTATATTTAACTCCTGGAGAATCACTCACGATTAATCTATGTATTAAAAACAACAAATTACGCCAGAACTATCTATCCAAGACGATATGACGATAATGAAGTGGTTGACTGAAGTTGTCAACAAGCAGTCTTCTCAACAAATTAAAAACTTTGAGATTACATATGTTCTCTACAATCTCAAAATGTTTTCCGCACATCAATTGTATCGAAAACATCACAAATATTTCTTCTTTAAATCTTTAACAATCTCCTGAAAAGGATTAGTAAACAGTAATGTCTCTTTTACTTTTTAAAAGCGTTTTTTAGTAGATAAATATTTTACAATATTTTACAGTTGGCTAACCTGAAAGGTTAGATCCAATAAGAATGGCCGCCACTCTGGGAAGTAAGTTGCGAGTTTTGCAGCCGGTGATTACCAAAACAAATTTTCCAAATCTCAGCGTTAAACGGTAAGCAATGAAACGTTTTTCATTTATTTTTTTAAGTATATGATGAAGTTTGATGATTTTGTTTTTTGCATGTGAGCGACAAAACCCTCAGACGCCCTGAAGTTGTGACATGTTTACAATTTGGAAACGTGCTTTATGTCGACTGTTTATAGATTCGTGACAAAATCGCCTGCTCAACAAGATATCAGTGAAGGATGGCTTCGCAAACTTCTCGTGAGAAAAATCGAACCTACAAAAGAATCACATTCCCGAATGCTCTCGGACAAAGAAGTCATTTATGCTTTGCATACGCACAACATCCGTCCTGACTCCATTGATAAGTACCTTGCGAACTAGTAAGTATTTTTCCTTTGACCTGCCTTCCTGACCTTGTCAATGATACAGATGCAAACAATAATATAACGACCTTTTGTTATTGTCGCGAGATGTGTGATGAAATAACTCCGAAATGTATTAATAAATTTGTGTAGAATATATAATCTCAATACTAGTTTAGCCCATGTTCGTTTTCCTCTTTTCGAGAATTTTAATTTAGTGGTCTTATAATTGAAAAAGTTTATGGAAAAAAAAGTTTATACATCGAAATATAGTAAATTCGTATATTTTTCTAATCAAACAATGTATTTTCACTGTTACAGTCAAGAAAACGTAAATCTTATTCATTCCAAGAAATCTGAATTAAATTGTGAGCTCGTTGGTTCATGGATCGTGGAAGTAGGAGATCTCGATCAAGCCCTACACTTATGGCAATACACCGGGGGATATGAGCGAGTTGACCGAGCGCAAGAGGTCTTATCCAAAGATGTTGTAAATATCTTCCCCCTTTTTAAATTCCCAAATCTAAAATCAAATTAAGTTTTATTACATTTATTTTTTATCTTTTTTTTTAGGATTACCAGCGTTTGCTCAAGGAGCGTGGAAACTTTTTGAGATCTCGGCATTTACAGTACCTTCTAGCCTTTAGCTATTGGCCTCAAATAGTAAAACGAGATCCCTCAAATAAATACGAAATTCGAAGTTATAGTCTTAAACCCGGCACCATGATAGAATGGGGAAATAATTGGGCTAGGGCTATAAGTCACAGGCGCAATAATGACGAAGCTTTCGCTGGATTTTTCTCTCAAATTGGACGTCTTTACAATGTCCATCACATTTGGTGTAAGTATATTTTTTCATAGATAGAAAAATAGATAAATTAAATTAATTCCGAACACTGCGATATTTAAAAAATTCGTAATTTTAGGCTACAAGGACTTACAATCTCGAAGAGAAACTCGCGAGAGTGCATGGCGTTCGCCAGGTTGGGACGAGTGTGTGGCATACACTGTCCCCCTAATTCGAGAAATGCATTGTCGCATTCTGAATCCAACTTCCTTTTCTCCAACTAAGTAGATCCCATAAAAACTCTGGCCAATTTCTTTGCATTTGTATATTACAATTAATTAACCCTAACTCTGTAATATTGTATAAAAAATAGGGCTTATAATTAAGAATTTCAGTGAGAAGGAACAAGAAATGTTAAATCGTATCTCAAATAAAAGATAACGAGAGTAATAATAATGAAAAAACTGTTACGTGCTGAGGCACAATTGTGTAAGATAATACAAAACTATATCCAAAATTCTAGTTTTATTTCAAACTTCATTTTATTCTTTGGAGTCTTTTTTTAACAGTAGACATTTGATAGTGTAATTTTCCTTTCCCTTGAACAAATGTCCATATGCGAGTGATCCTAATAAAAATCCAGTTGCATAATATAAAATTTTAGAAATCCACAGGATTAAGTATATCAGGCATTACCTATAGTGGCTTATTCTTGAGGATCAGCCTGTAGTTTATGTTTGAGAATATCCTGTTGAAGGGAATATTTTTTGCAAGAACCTAACTAAGTATACAATAATTATTATACATGCATAAAAAATAAACGCGGACGTTTTGTCTAACTTGAATTTAAAATCGGAAGGTATAAAAGAAGAGTATTTAATGTCATAATTTCAATTTTTATTATCTAATTAGCATAGAGGTTTTTGAACAGTTCTGCTCGTTTCGAATGTAAACGTCAGGAAATTTGCTCATCCCCAGCCATCAGTTTTTTTTAGTTAAAAAATGTATTTATACTCTACCTAAACTTAAAGGTAAAAATAATTAATTACCATTAATTATCATCATATTATTAAGACCAATTATCTCGATACGTGTGTTGCGCTTTTCTTGATTGGTTATTTGCTACAAAGGTATCGGTTTTTTTTTCTTTAGTGTAATTTGATGTATAATATATATCTTTATCATAATAGAGAATATTTATCTATAGTCGTATGTTCCTGTTTATTTTTATAATTGAATTGGTTGTTGTATTCTTTTTTTTTCGCGTGAGCACGTTATTGACCACAGATCACTGCTCACTAATTCGTAGATGGCTCGTGACTCATTGGCAAGGAACACTTCAGCATTGCTTGTGATTATTTCAATTATTTCGCCTACAAAGAAGTCGATACTGTTTCTTACTGTTTTTCGTTGTAGAGTTACAAAGAAAACGAATGAAAGTAGTACCACAATCTGCCTAACTTATCTACTTAAGTGACTCGAACGAGTCCTCGAGATGCGAGAGCACAAGCTTCTTTTTCTGTTTTTTAATAATCTTTGGTTTTCCGATCGCAATGCTGATGTGGCTCCACAATTCGAGCGTTCTTCAATATGCAAAGCACTACTGAGATATAAAAAAATCACTACCCTTTGAGTCAGAGCCCTAGGTTCGGATCGCCTATATTTCTCTACAATTTTGTCTGCTAAACGATTAGCGCTATTAAAAATAAAAACAAATTACAGTTCGTCTACTTAAAGCCAAAACCTGCATTGCATTACATTGCGAGTACATAACGCCGAGTCGGTCGGACAAGAGGAAGGCTGATTAAAAAAAATGTTCCCTCTCACACAACCAAAAAATCGGCTCTAACTTTGGAGAATATCGACGAGTTTGGTCTGCAAAGCTCTAGCCAACTTCATCCAGCTTCGTAATTAAAATCTGAGAACACAATGAACAAATATTTACAAATGCTGAGAAAATCAATAATAACTGATCTACTACTGTTATTCGAATTTTCAATTACAGTTCGCGCAGACTCAGAACGAAAGTCTCTATATAGTAGGCACAATTCACTCGCACCCACAAAAAACACTTTTTCACACACTTGGTTCGACCGGAAGAAACAAGCAATTGGCGAGATAATTTGAATTTCGGGTTTCAACACGTTTACACTAAATCCCGAATAAAATAACCGAAAGGAGAATCTCAATTCCTCCTTTATACACAACAAGCAGATTCCTCTAACAAATCTTTCAAAGTCGCTCCTCTCAACGCAATCATCAAGTTTTATATACACGCTTCATCGTAATAATAATAAGCTTCTGACCACAACACTTTCTCGAAATGCTTCTTCAAAATTAGCTAAACTTCACATGAATAATTTCCCCTTGTGACCATCTTTAATACCATTTAATTCTTCCCTAGATTTCGCAAAGAAGCTCTTCGAAAAATCGTCGCGATTCACTTACATCCAATTACAATCCATTCACCGAATAAGTAAAGTTCAAAAAGGTCGTGAACTTAGTGACGGAAGGTCAACCAATGCAAATTGGAGCTAAAGAGAATTGACCAATATAAATTGTTCTTTAAAATGTCCTTGCAATTTTGTACTCTACTTACTCGATAAATAGACTACAAACATTTTGTGACACTGATTACTATAATAGGATATACGTAACAAATTCGTAAGAAATGGAGGAAAGGAAAATTGCTTTTCAGAGCACAGTATCGGGATGTGTACTGGATGAAAACGCAAGCGATTTTTAAAATACTTCAGCCTACTTTCGATTTTTTACACTATCGAATCGTTAGAATTACTTTCGAAGGAAGACTGACATTTACCTCTTTAAAGGTAGATTGAGACTTTTAAAAATATAACTTTACACAAATCAGTCATTGATGATACTAAACAATACTAAATGCAGATTAGAATTATAGGATAGAGAAAACAGGTTTAAATTAAAACATTGATTTTGGAGTAAAAAGAAAACATTTAGGATTAAAGAGTTTATCCTATAAAAATACTGATCACTCAGTGCCTACGAGTCTGGATTGTATGCAATTTTTGACGTTATTGCCGTTTATTGGAGACGTGGTACAAAACAATAGCGGTACTATACGAAACTGTAGCGCTCATCATTACAATTAAAAACAACTATTGTGTACTATTGCTCTAATACTGCGATAGCGACAATTTTTCTACTTTGGAGACTCTTTTCAATTATTTCAAGATGTAAAAACAAGCCATTTGAAAATGGTTGTAAACTGAAATACCTAATTGGTAAAAATGCAGATTAACGTTAACTTTAAAGACAGAGAGCATTGGTTTTTTTTAATAAAAAAAAACTACCTTACGTTCTGATCCAATACGCATACCCGAAAAATCTCTTAGGCTTCATAGAATTGAGCCTAAGCGCAACAAGACAGCCTTAGTCTGTGCCAGCGCTAGCAAATTTTAGCTCAAATTTGAAAGTGCTACATTTTGGGATCACAGGACTCAGGACTGTGTCTCAAGATCCGTTAATTGCTTTGACGGGGTTCAAAAGTATAAAATTACAAAGGTACCAAATATATTTTCGAACCCAGGTCGCGAATTCGGGCCTGTTTGTATATCTACGTATATACAAAGTATGCACGAATATACATAAAGTTACGTAGAAATATTGAACGCTTGCAATCGACGGATCTTGATTTGTAAGATAGTGAATGACAGTGAGTCGGGTAAATTGTTATGCACAGATTACAGGCAGACATATATTTTAACACGAATGATTAAGATTAGAGACTATTAGGGGGGAAGGAGGTGGAACTATTACTGTGAGCCAGACTTAACATCGAGCCACTCAGGCTTTCGTCGTCTGGATACGACTCTTTCGAAGCTTCAGCTATAGCCAGTGCACTGTAAAATAGAATATATTGATTAATTATATTGCCTTTCACTGTTTTAAATATTTTGATCATTTTAAAAACAAATATTAGTCATCTACTAGCGAAATTGTATTGTTTTAAATTGATTAAATATGCTTTTGTTCAATAAATATTCTTATCAGATTTTAAGAGTTTTCTTGTATTTTTAAGGAACTTCATTTAAAGGCTTTATAAAAGAATTTCTAGTGATATCAAAAGATTTTAAGGGATCTCACTGAATTTTAACGACTTTTAACGGATTTCAGTGAACTACATAGGGTTTGAAGGCTTTTCCTATTTCTTATTCAAAATGAAACAATTGAGATATTAAATAATTTTGCTATTTTATAATTAAATAGATAAGTGGGATCACTATATCGATATTGAAAATAAGCTTACCTAAATCCAATTCTTGCACTTTCCTCATCAAATTGTTGTAATTCCCGCTCCTGTCTTTCGTGCAAAAGCCGTATTCGTTCGCTTCGCTCTTGTAAGAATTCCTGAGTCTCCATCTCCATTTTCTGTTCTAATAAAGCCCTTCTCACTGAAACGCGTTCTTCCAACTCTCTTCGCTCACGGTTCCTTTGAGCTTCCGCTTGCATTTTATTCTTCGATTGATAAGCCATCAAAATCTCCAATTCGTAATTTAGCCTTTCCTGTAAAAAAAAAAAAAAAAAACCAAGATATTAAACACAACTTTATATTATATTCAAAACTTTTAATATTTTCTGTTAAGTATGTAGTTTCAGCGAAATCTAAACATCAACTTCTGGAATAAAATATTGAAAAAGAGAAAAAATGAACCTTGAGATGATGACACTCAAGCTCCTGCGATTCATCCAAACGAATACTTTGCTTTTGCAGCATTTCAGCGATACTCTGCTCGTACTGCTCGCCTAAAAGTGCGAGTTTCCGCCTCTGTTCTTCTTTTAATTTTTTTATTACGGCCTTCTGCTCGTCCTTCGGAGTAGTTTGTAGTATTTGAGCTTTGAGCGCCTTATACTGACGCGTCTGTATCTTACACGTCTCCCTAAATTGCTTGCGGATTTGCATTTCTTTTTGCTGAAGTACAAAAACAATTCGGTTAAATTCAAGTGAAAAATAAATGATAGTTTCAACATACACAATAAAATTGGATAATCTTTACCTTGAGACTCTTAGGCTGTTGTTTTAATTCGAGCGCGTGTTTCTTGCGTAAGTCTCGCTCAGCTCGTTGCATGTAATCTTGCTGATTACACAACTCAGTGCTGTGCTGCCGATGGACTTGTTCTTCTCTCAAAGCGTGAACTGCCCTTTGTTGTCTATATTCAAGTTCTTGGGTCTTTTCGTGATGTCGCAGCAACATTGCGTGCGCTTGCTCGAGTTGCTGCTGTCTCTTGTTCAGTTCCTATTTCATTCAAAAGATATTCATTAATATTATTTTCAACTCAAATTTTAAGTAATCAATGTCAAGTTTGAATCAAATCTTTTGAAATGATGAAGACTTACCTCACGGAGAAGCTCCTGCTCAAGGGTGTGGAAGTTGAGTAATTTTTTTCTACGGAATTTGCGGATTTCAAGATCGAGATACTCTCTTTGTCCTCTGGCGAGTCGCTGCTCTTCTTGCGCCTCCATTTGTTTTAGATTTTCCTTCTGACTTTGAAGAGTTGCGTCTCGCTGTCGTTTCGGAGTCACTTCGTCCTGAGAAAGTTCCTTCTTCCACCTTTCTTTATACGCCTGCAAAAAATAAAATATTTTTAAAATTAAATAAAGAATGTAAAATTAAAGAACTTCGATATAACTTTACAATTTTGAATCTTTCACACCTTGTATTCCCTCTTTTGCTGAGCTTCAAGTGCCTTGCGATCGGCCTCCTGTCTGCTGCTAATCTCCTTATGAAGTTTCTTTTCCGCATTTTGATTTTGCTTAAGTTTGCGCTCCAACTCCTGCAAATGCCTGAGCTGCAGCTTCTCTAACTCCTTACTGAACTGTTGCAACAACGTATCATACTCCTTGTCTAGCAACTGCTTGTGAGACTCCATTTCCAATTTACAACGCTCTTCCAGTTTAACCTGCACAAAAAATTAAATCGTGTCATAATAATGTTAAGCTTCTATTTTTGATTATACCCCAGGGATATAAACGACATTTAGTACGAATTTTCATTTGGGTCATTTTTTTTAATTGCTAAGTAATGATCTTTTTCATTCTCCTAAGTCTTACCAATGCACCCTGATGTTCTCGTCTCATTCTCTTGTATCCGCTCATCTGTTCATGCATTTCCTCCTGCATGTGTTCCTTCTGTTGTTTGGTAACAATCGAAGTCGTTCTAATCGTAGCGAAATTATTGGCACCATGTTCTAGAAGATTGGCAGTGACTCCAGCCGAAATATTATGCCGATTTCGAACAGATCCTGTAGAATAATCGTTGGAATCGGCATTCGGCAGTGGTAGGCTATTGGTGGAGGAACTTTGCGAGCTCGCTGAGACTCCCATTGAGTGGATTGAATGCTCGGAGGTAATGGAGTTGCTTTTGCTACTATCGCCACCTGTTTGTTCATCAGGAGTGTCTGTCAAGTACAATAACAATAACTTACGATTTTATACCTTAACAATTAACTACACCCCCAAGCCTCTAGAAGCAATTCTAAATTTTGTCTCTCATTCAACTACTTTCAATAACTTTAATTAAAAAAAAAAAATGTTAATTGCTGAACTGTGCGAAGGAAAATAAAGTTGTAGTCTATTACCATCTGGATCGCCAACGGTGCTTTCCGTCTCGCATGAATCAATCATCAGGATCTTCTTCATCTTTCGGTAGTTCAGATTGTCAAGCTCTCTAACTGCGGCCTTGGTTCTCTGTATAAGGTCTATCAAAACCTGGATTGAACGGCCTCTCGTCACGAATTGATGCTGAAAAGTTAAGATTGAAGTTTAAGTCCAGTCTCTCAAAAGTAGAGAACAATACACTATTTGAGAATCAAAACTTGTCTTACCGATAATAATTTTCCAGACGATGGCCTTTCGCTCGGACTCTTTGTTAAACAGACTTCAACGAAATGACGAAAAACGTCCGTCCATTCGGGGGAGTTTAGAGTTGGTGTGTCGTTCTGTGCAATGTGGTACAAAGCACTCATGGCATTCATATTGAAATAGGGAGGTTTTCTTTCGGCTAATTCAATGCATGTGATTCCTAAAGACCAGACGTCGACTTTTCCGTCGTACTGGCCCTCATCCATAGCTAAAATAACTTCAGGTGCCATCCAATATGGAGTTCCCACGAAGCTATTAGCAGGGCACTTGATACTCGCAGAACCGAAATCTGCAAGTTTCACGGTTCCATTCTCGGTGAGAAGAATGTTCCCTGCTTTCACATCTCGATGAATTCTGCCTAAGGAATGGAGGTAGTGCAAACCGCGCAAAACGCCCTCGCAAATTGCAGCGATTTCGTCTTCCTTCAGAGGCCTTTTATGGACTTCTATTATATCTGATGCTGATCCAAGGCAATATTCCATCACCAACTGCAAGAAAAAAAGGAAAATTGATATTACATTAAAAAATAAGACGTAAACGAAGGACTGGAATTTGAATGTAATGAGAACATCTTTCTTACCCAGGCAGTATGGTCCCTGAGATAGCAACCTTTATACTCGATAGTGTTGGGGTGATTGAGTTGCCTGAGGAAGCGGATTTCCTTCAGGATATCCTGCCACTTTTCCATCGTCTGCTTCCCCAGGTAGGACATCTTTTTGATAGCAACAATCTCTTTGGTGACGAGACATCGGGCATAGTAAACAGCGCCAAAACTGCCGTGCCCGATTTCCCGAAGATCTTCGAATATCTTTTCTGGATCATTTTTCTCGAAGAGTTCGGCGATCTCTGGGTCTTTCAAACTGCCAGGCCTCATAGTAAATAGAGAGGTTGCCGCTCTCGCGGATAAGGTCCGATCACACTTGGCACCTTCCTCTCGTCTTCCCCGATTCTCCACTTCCGGCTTCACCGCTGTCGGTTAATCCTCTGTCAGTCCATCGTTGCAATGTTACTCTTACTTTCTGAAAAAAATCATTTAATCAAGTGTTTTTTTCTAAATTTTTAAAATCTAAACTCCCCTTATCCCTTTTTGTCAAAGATATTTATTTGTTCGCGTTGTTGTCATGCACTGCTCACGTCATTTGCAGGAATGTGACACATTTTACCTTTAGAGTTACTGCCGAGAATAGGCTTAGCCATTTTTGCTCGCTTTTACATGCTTTCCTATTCGGATTTCCTTCTTAATTCTCAAATTCTCTCCCCAAAGAGAGATACTGATTCTCATCTCATATATAATCAACGCGCAAACATCAGCGGAAGCTTGGACCTTATCAATTTAGTGTACTCACATTCTCACACTCAACAACACTGAATTCCAGAAACACTTCTCGACGTACTTTTATTCAAATTTTCATAGTTTTAATTTTCTGGAATTTTGAAGCAGACTGAAAAATGGAAAATCCGATTTTCCGATAGAATTTTACGATTAACGCCGATCGCGGCCTCCGTAAGGAGGGTTGGGTCACTCAAAATCTCAAACGGAGCAAAACCGAGCAAACGGACGGAAAAGCAAGATTCCACTGATCGACTTGGTCAACTCTGGCAGCTTAAAAATTGACGACTTACCCTTATCACAAAATTTTAGTCATCCCCTTCTCCTTTGCTCTTTTTTCCTGTATAGCTTTGTATTTTTGTTTTCTCTCGCCCTGGAGGCACTGCCGCCGGGAAATCTCGAGGGCACTACACTACTCACTCTCAAGAAAGAAAATAAATATACTATTCACCTCCAGCTCCAAAATGGCGAGATGATCGTGCTTCTTTCGCCGCCGACGACGACGACGTTTCACCAAATCCGAGACGCAGGCTCGATTTCCCGTCGAGAGGAGACGAGACCGTCGTCGTCGTTCACGTAAATGTAAAAATACTTAAATTCTAAATCGCACTCCGGAAAGTACACGCCCTGTACATACGTGCACATACGTGCCAAGCACGCACGCACACATGCAGAATGAAGACACGAAAAGAATAAGATAGAGAAGGTATCTGGTTTATCGAGCGAGGGAATAAGCAGGAAAACAAGGGCAAATGGGGTGATCTTTCGAGGATGGAAGCCAATCAGGTTGAAGAGTGAAGAGTTTGCCAATTTAAACATGCATGTAGCGCGAAATTTGAATTTCAAACTGTAAAGTATAAAAAAACTGTTTCTCTACTTTTCATCTACAAAGAGAAGGTCGAAACAAATTTAATGCTTCAAAATTTTATGTATTTTCATCAAATACAAATTTTTCTTCTTTACCAAAACCATCTCTGCCAAAATACATACACTCGAACCCCTCGAATTTCACCATCGCAAATTTCACAATCCCTCGAATTTCACCGCATTCCTCCCTCGATTTTCACCGACAGGTTTCTCAGTTGTTTCTCAGTATGCACGTGATACCACTGCGCATGCCATGGCGCAGCGCATCTGATTGGTTGCTATTGGCAATTGATATGACGCATGCGCAATTAATGTGACTATAGAGAAAAAGGAATTTGGTGAAATTCGAGGGGGTCACCGGTTTGGATTTCGTGAAATTCGAGGGGTTCGAGTGTATTTTTCTTTTCCTTGTCCGACGTGTGAATTTGACATAATTCACATGTAGAAAATGAACCGCCGCGTTTAGAAAGAGAAAAAAGAGTATAAATATCAACCTTTCTCCTTCTATCGAAGCTGATTGGTGGAGAATGCTGATTTTCGAAATTCTCTACCAATCAGTGTTAAAAGAAGGAGACAGATTGCTCTTCATACTCTTCTTTCTCTTTTTAATTGAGATTCGCCTTTCCCCCACTGAGTCAGAAGTCCATTTCTAATGTCGACTTTTGATGCCGTGTTTGGAGGGGCGTAGAAAAGGAGGCCATATTGTACAGTTAAATTGAAAGAAAGAAAATTGTGCCCTTCTGCAGTCGTGACAATTTCAATTTTTCTCCCTCTCGCTCATCGTAATCTCTGTGCTCAAACGTCAAGATCGTGATTATAGTGAATCGTAAAAAAAACGGGAGCCTTTTCTCGGCTCCTGCCGTTTTTTGTATATAAATACAGAATACGGATTTCGATATATTCGATCAGACCGTCTATCCAAGAAGTACATAGTTTGCTGTCGACGAGATGGGCACTCGAGACGACGAGTACGATTATTTATTTAAGGGTGAGAAATATTTAAATAAAACTAATCAAATTCTCCCCGCTGATTTTTTTTTCGACATTTTATAACGGTCTTTGCAAATCCTTATCGGGTCGTAACCGAAGAATCGAGGATCGTTGACATTGAGGCGCAGATTGTATGGTGGGAAACGACGTTCGCACTGAAGAAATAATCGCGAGCGTTAGCCAATCTTCGAGTAAATAACAAGAATTTTTGATTTTTATTAATTTTTGTCGCTTTTTATCATATTGCAATTCTTCTTTATTGCAACGGAAATTGTCGCGATGGGAGACAATCGAGAGAAAAAATGCCCCCCCATCATTGACACTCATTTTTCTCCTGACATTCATCGTGAGAAACAGAGATGACGAATGACTCTTCTTTTAAAATCGCTGATGATGTCATCAATCCGTCAAAAAAGATCCTTTTCGATTTTTTTAATCCTTTGGGCTATAAATTTCAAAATTTAGAACTTGACCTCTCCTGTCAAATTTGACGTATGTCATTTCATTGTTTGACACGTGTAACAGTTATTGTGTGACGTTTTGGAGCAGAAAATACAACTGCAAGAACAAAAATAAGCAAGCTGATCTGGAAAATAATTGTTTTTCGCAACCCTCAATTTCAAACGTATTTACATTTTTCGGGTAAAAATATTCGGACTTTTAATGACAAGTTTCTAAATGTTTTTTATTTTTTAAAGTTCATTTGAGTTCAATCTCTGCATTTACTGTAATTTTCTTCAAATTACTCCGAAAAAATTTTCCTTAAATTAAAGTTTAATTGGCTGAATCCAAGAATTTGAATATTTTATATTTTTTTTTGAAAATTCGGAGGATTGAAAGGACTTAAATGCGAATGACATTAAATTGTTTGTTAAACATTTGTTTTAAACACAATATTTTCTTTACTTCTTTCTTTTTTCGTACTGTTCACGACCTTGGTCATAAATTAGAAAGCAAAAAATATTGATAATACATCCAACATCCACACCTTTATAATAATGCTTACATTAGCAAAACTGCTTCTTGTCAGATTTTTATAATTCAAATTAGTTATTTTCTTCTATAGAAACTTCTAAAATTGTCTGTTGATTCAAAAGTAGATAAACAAACTGTCATTAAAAGCAGAAAGAGTTGCTAAGAAAATTTAACTGCTTTTTAAAAGAATGTACAATTTATTCAAGCAAAACTAAAATATCGCATTTATAGAAACTGTAAGCGTCTCTCCTTAGTTCGTATACACAAAGGGATTGAAACTTCCCCGCTACTCTCTAAACTGGGCCTCTCGTTCGCTCTTTCACTCTTACCGTTCAACAGATGTTTGAGATTTCTTCAAAAGCAGACCGCTTGGTTTCAAAAGGAATGAAAGTTTCAAAATTCGCTTTTCCCTGGAGGGATGTTGAACTTGTAGACGCTGCAAATGCGCAAACGCTAAAATTTGAGAGGAAAATCAGAATCTCATTTTTCCTTTTCCCGATATAATTAATAATAATTAATCAATTAACTCCGTAATTTTAATTATGAAAAATTAAATTCTTTTGAATTTATTTTTAATATTCATGTTTTTCTATTCTCTTGAATTTTGAATCCATCAAAATTGAAGTATTTTATTACTGTCGTTTCCAAGATTAATTTATTATAAATTGACGTCACAAAGCTCAATTTTAATGTCATTCTGGCACGAAATATAAATAAACGTTTAAAAAATGAACAATCTCTTTTTATATCGTAGAATCTGGATCTAAAATAAATGGCATAAAGAAATTAAAGCATGAAATGAGAATATAATGAAAATATCAGTATGTAGTAGATAAAAAGAGTATTTTTAAAGGAGGGTCTTGATTTCCTCCGATATTTATCGATATTCATGGCCTCTCTAATTTGAATAATCAATGCACGCCCAATTGAACTTGTGACATAAGCACGTTTGCATTACTTCTTCTCTTGGTATCATTGGTACTCTGTAATTTGTAACTTGTAACTTGCACCCGTGATTCACGACCTGTCATCGAAATCTAAGGCATGCTTTTATAATTTCAGTGGTTCTCATCGGAGACTCAGGAGTTGGAAAAAGTAATCTCCTCTCACGATTCACACGCAATGAATTCAACCTCGAATCAAAGTCGACCATTGGAGTCGAATTCGCCACTCGCAGCATACAAGTAGACGGAAAGACGATTAAAGCCCAAATATGGGACACTGCTGGACAAGAACGTTATCGTGCAATCACGTCCGCGTAAGTTCAAAAAATCGGAAGTTTATTTTATTTCTTGATTCCTTTATTTCTTGGAAAGAATCTGGAATGAAAAACGAATTAGAATTCATGATTTCAGATCGACAGAGTTAAAGATCTTGAAAACCAAATTTATTCTAGAAATTTAAATACATAATCTTAAAATTTGGTTCATTCTTTTTATAGATATTATCGTGGAGCGGTAGGAGCGTTATTGGTTTACGACATAGCGAAGCACCTAACGTATGAAAATGTAGAAAGATGGCTACGGGAACTGCGTGACCACGCCGATCAAAATATCGTGATAATGTTGGTCGGAAACAAATCTGACTTGAGGCATTTGCGAGCTGTTCCAACAGACGAGGCCAAAGCCTTTGCCGAAAAAAATGGCCTCTCATTCATCGAGACCTCTGCCTTAGATTCGACCAACGTCGAGACGGCTTTTCAAAATATATTAACTGGTGAGTTATATATTTTTGAAGACACTGGTTCTCTGAGAATTATTCTGATCTTTCTTGAATTTTTTTTGTTGCAGAAATTTATAGAATCGTCTCGCAAAAGCAGATAAGAGATCCTCCTGAAGGTGACACCATCCGACCACAGAACGTAGAACCAATCGACGTGAAGCCGACAATGAGTTCAGACGGAATGCGCAAACAATGCTGCCAGTGACTCTCCTCGCTCTTTAATATGTAAGTTGGATTATGAGACGAAACCTTAGCCTCTTGTTTTAAGATCAAATTAATTGTGTATCATACTATTTTTATATGTATCATTACTATTGTTGCTATGATGATTATTATTCAATTATTGTTGTCAACAATTATGCTGGTATCGCGCCAAGAAAATCAGAATCATTTCTGAGTATTTTTAGTTCGATGTGTTGTGTTGAGAGATTAATAGAGCTCATTGGATAAAATGGATTTAGTAGGAGTTATTTATTGTTTTTAACTTAATTTTGCATGATTGAAAAACTTCCGTTATAAATCTTCCTCAGCTTTGTAAGAATGTTTAAAGAATGGAAAATAGACATTTTTCTATTTTGAAGCTTCCAAACTTTACAACCTATGAATTTGAAAGCTTTCCAATTTTGAAATAATTTTACTGGTTAAAAAGAAATTTTGAAAATGTACTAAACCAGTTTCTTGTGCTTTGCGGAAGAATAATTTATGACGGTTGTGTCACTTTAATTAGTGGTGATTTATGTTCTTCGACAATTTATTCCTTGGATCATTTTCGAAATAAGTAATTATTTAAAAAATAACAAATGGGAGAAAAAAAATCAATTAGATAATTGCTTAACTTTTTTTCTTAGAAAAACTATAAAATTAAACTACCTTGTAGATTTATGATAATAATACTATAATTAATATAAAAACCAGGAAAAGTGTAACAATTCCCAAATCGAAATTTTTTAATCGGAAATTTTCTTGGTGACGAATCAGTAAATTCGGGATTGCTACAGAGTCTGGAAAGCCTGGAAGAGGTATGGAATTTTTAAAAATGATATCTGTAGCAACTCTGAAATTATAAAATAAAAATCTCAGACCAGATATCTGATCAAGCCTCTTTCGAATAAAATGCTCTATCGATCAGAAACAGAACTTCCATAGAAATCATTTAAATACGTATAATAAATTAATGAAATATCAAAAGAAAAGTCATGTTTTTGATCGAAACATAAAAAAGTCTCCTTTATCGCGAACTCGAATGACAATTGTTGTTTTACAGAAGCAGTAACACAGTGGGAGGGAGGAGGGAAGTGGTGGCCGGCGATAAATATAGCAGGTGCGTGATCGCACGAGAACTAAGACTATGGGTACGGGCCTATAATCTCGTACGCTAGAGGGTTAATAATTATTAAGTCCTGCCGATGTGAGGGGAGCGCCGCAGACTGCTAAAAAAATTCACAAAAGTGAATTCCAGCGACCACTAAATAATGCTGATGGGTCATCAAACTACCAAGCAGACACAAAAACATCTTATATTTTATTCTTCCTCGATTCCTCCCCGACATCACTCCCCTCCAAAAAAATATACATATATTTATGTGTAATGTACGCGTCGCATATTTGGTCAAGTACACACATACACACACACATACACACACCGATAATAATTTGTTACTATAATTAAAAGTTGTATTGCCGCTTCTTTGTAATTAGGAGTGTGAATGGTAATCGAATCGAGTAGAACGTCACTATTCGCTTCGAGACGCGAATTCTTTTTTTATTAATAAATTATGAAAAATATCAAAAAATGAAAATAAAGTTAAAGTGCCTCGAAAGCCTTTTTGGTTTCTGAGGTTTGATTCAATCTGGGATTTTTTTTCTAGATCCCCGGAATCGAATAACGATGTTTGATTCGATTCAAACTGTTCTGAATGGCCCTATTTGTAACGAGTATATAAAATAATTATTCTTCTCTGCGCGCATTGTGTGAGCACATACACCCACAGGGCCCCCCTCTGTCGTATCGCAAATATAAATAATAAGGAAAGCAAGATTTAAGAGCAAGTTAGGAACGAATTGTGAATCAAGGTGTTTTACGCTTTTGTGCACTACATGAGAGATTAACGAACTCTAATTAAGTACCTATCGTATACTTTAGAGAAAGAAGACACCACTGGGAAGACAAAATATTAAACACACTGTTGAAGAAATTGAAGAAAATGATAAAAAAAAACACATTATGCGTAATTTTCTAACCTTATTATAATCATTGTTAATCGCCGAGGTTTACAGAATTGTTTTTTAACGATCTTGTTCGTTTGTAATTTCGCTTCCCTTAGTTGGCAACAAGGGGTCAGTGGACTAAATATTGACGGACGAATCACGCCATTTTCGAGTCTCTTTTAGCGTTTATCTTTCTACTTCAGAGGACATGACCAACTCGAAGGCTTTACGACGCTAAGGTTTTTTTTTTTTAGTAATTTTTAACTTAATTCCTAAGTACAAGTGATTTCACCGATATTAAAGAATGCAATAAAATCAGGGGTTTTCATTGTAGAACATTACCTGACATTACCACATTTAAAATATTTATCTTTATACATAATTAGGGTGTCCAGATGTCCCTACTTTTCATATTTTTGCTTAATTTCACCTAAAAATCAAAGGACTGTTCGATTTCCTGTCAAAATTGCTAATCTATTTTCAAAAAACGCAGGTCAAGTTAGGGTGGGGAAAATTTTAGGAAAGAGTGGGTATTTTTCGGCATAACCATCTGGACACTATAAATAATTAAAATTTAAATTCAATCATTTCAGTCATTTCAGTCTTTCCCTTTTTTCCTCTGAAACACAAAATGCATTGTCTTAAATTGCTTCTTTAAAAATTTTAAGTTATAAAAATTCAAACTTGAAATATTAAAAATTGAAGCATTCAAAATTAAATAAAAAATATTCTAAAATTATTATTTTTTTCAATATCAGTGATGTTCTGACGGAGTCAGTTTTGAACATGTGAATTAAAAATAGTTCCATTTTTAATATCTTCTCTCAATCTAAAACCATTAAACTTTCAATTTAAAATTGAAGAAAGATTAAAATTTACAGCGCTGAAAATTGTTCAATGTTTGAAATTCGAATCATATAAATTTTAATTTGTCCTTTAAAGTTTTATGTAAATTATTTAAATGCATCTAATATTTAAAAAGTATAAAAGCATTTAATTTCGTAATTAATAATTTATAAAAAATTAATGTAAAATCTTTCTTAAAAAATGCAATAAGAGAAAACCCCAAACTCGAAATTGAATAGAAGTAGGGAATATTTCAAAGTAATCAATTATATTAAAAAATCATTGTCTCTTATTAAAAATATGATAATATTATAATTATTTACAAGCTTATTTTAATTTTAAGTATATTATCTAAAGGTACTGTTCAATGATTTTCTCGGAACATTTAAAAGGATAAACAGCTAAGAAGTAATCGGCGCGGACGCAGACTCCAAACGGATGATGTTCCTCTGGGAAATATGATTGTTTTTCTGTCTCCATTCAAGCCACTGGTGTAAAGCTCGACTCAAGTTCGGATCATTTATGTCTGAGCGAGCTTCCAATTGTTGATAATAAGCTTCTCGCAATAAGCGGAAGGTCTGCACATTTCTATAGGGCAGGTTCGTCATTGGGTCTAAGTACTTTGCAGGAAGTCTAGAAAAAAAAAAGAAAAGGATATTTTAAAACTCTTTGCTTTGAAAAACTGATTTTTAAAATTATTAAGTCATATGTATAATATTATATTGAATACCTTGTAATTGCGCATAATGATTTTAAAGTAGGTCGTTGAGGTGCAGTTTTTTTGAACGCATCCATAAATAATTGTTCGTTTTCAAAAGTTATGAAAGTTCTTTCATAATGTCCGTTAGTTGCCACAGACAAAGGTTCTTTTGAATCCAAACTTGAACTTGACATTTCATTCGTTATTGAACTCAAATCAATTTGTTCTTCGGAAATTTTCTCGTTGTCTACGTCTATAATCATTTTTTCATCATCTTTTTCGGTGGAAGATTCCGAAAGAACGATCACTGGCATCGATAAGGATTGGTAACGAATCATTGGAGTCAAATTTGTCTTTCGAACCGCTCTTGTATTTTTCTTTTCATTCTCCAATTTCTGATACTTTTCTGGAATTGTAATTTCGTTATTAAAATATTATTCATTTATATAATACTTTTTATTAAGGATAATAATTTTTATTTATGATGCAATTGAGAGCATATTACCAAGAGATTTGAGATTAGCTTTCTCGGTTATCAACGCCTCTTCCAATAATTCTTCTTGCGTAGGTTTCCACGTATCGTGCTTTACGACTTTGACTTTCTTTTTCTGGTCTTCATTTCTTTCTCTTAAGCGTTTTTGTGTGGCTGCAGATTTTGCGGCTGTGGATCGACGAATCGATTTTCTTTCTAAAAACAAAGAAAATCAATTTTTAAGCTAATAAGGATTTTTTCGCAGATTGAAAGTCCAGATTTTTTATGATTAAGATGTAAAAATAAAATCTAAACTTGCAATCTTTTTGTAATTACATACCCGTACTATCAATAGAAGATCTATCCCGTTTGGTTGGTTTAGGCTTCTTTACTTTTGGCGTTGACTGAATTGGCACAGAAACAGTTTTGCTTGGTTCTTTGTATGCCTTTGTTACCAATCTTCTTTTCTTTTTTGATCCACCTTCCTGCTCTGTATCTGATACTGGCTCATCGTTTTCGTCAATACTAAAATCTGAATCAACTTCGTCTTCCCCTTCATCTTCTTCCCTAAATTAATAAAAAAAATATATAATAAAAAGAATCCTTTACGTAGTTCTTTGGTTCCTAATATATGTATGTAATTGTAAGACTGAGATGCAGATAATATAACGAAAATATAAGAAGAAAATAAACATTACATATAATCATTATCCTGTTCGACTTCCTCGAAGCCGCCATAGGTCGTTTTATAAAAATCATCTTCCTCCTCTTCGTTGAGAAGTTTTGCCATTTTACTTCCTGCATTTGAGCGACGTTCCCTTGTCGAAGCCATGATCACCGAATTAAATTTTCACTAATTACAATTTATACTATTTATGTAATAATTAAAAATGAAAATCCTTGTTTGGTTTTTACGCTTTATGTACAAACATAGATGTGACAGAAGAACATTCGGAGCATTTCTCCGTGGACAGAGCCCAAAACTCCAAAATTCAGCTGACTGTGCGCGCAACGCATGTTGGTTCCCACCGGAGAAATGCTGCTATTGGTCAAAATTTGGCAGTTTTGAATCGCGCGGCAAATTACAGCCAATGGTAGATTTTCTCCAGCGGGAAGCCCATCAACCAACTTATCACATGTCATTGTCAGTTTTTTGTTTGACTCATGTCACTCAGCTGCACTCAGCTGACTCACGACCACGGGAGTCATTTGACTAGATGGTTTCCTGCCGGTCCCAGCCGGTCTTGTTCCTGATTTTGCCTGATTTGTGCAGTCGACAAAAGAAAATATCGAAAATATTAAAGTATCTATATAAAGAGATTATATTTTTGGACATGGCTGTGTTTATGCTCAATGTTTGTAAATTCAACGACTGTGGCCTTACTTTCAAGAATCTAGGAAGATTGATTCAACACATAGAAGAAACGCATATCGGTAGGGACTGAACGGTCTCGCAATCCGTGAAAGCGGCTTTAAGGTTATGTGTGATGGGTTATAGCTTAGCAGGGGGCATGCAAATTTTGTTTTCGTTCATTGAGATGATTTTATAAGGTAATTCAATGTGTCATCGATTTATTTTCAAAGGATTGTAGTTACACAGAAGTTGAGAATAAGGGGAGCTTTTTTTTGTCTTTCAATCTTTGTTTCGTAACTTACAATTCGGAGTTTTCGTTCAAGTTATAGCTGATGTGATTAGAATTTTTGATGTATGTAATCTTAAATTTACGATTTACTAAAAAGGCTAAAATTAAATGCAAAAAAGATCAAATTCTCGGTTTAAAATAAATACCTAAGTGTGTTTTTTAATCTTCTTGCATACATGTATTCCTCCAATTTCCTACATGATTCATGTTTTAATTTATTTCATTATGCATAATTATTCTTATTCATTTGTCATCCAGCCATTTTTAAATTGCAAAATCATATTTCTCGCAAATTACTTTTTGATATGTTACAAGAAAATTTTATATCACGATTCACGAATAAATATATTTAAAAAATTAATTTTTAAAAGTAAATAATATGATTTTAGAATTATGAGAAAATAAAGAAATTATTAAATATGCAAGTATAGTATATTTCCAATTTTTATTACAGAATTTAATTAGAGATTGAAAAAGGGTCACCGTTCTCATGTGTATTCATTTTTATCCATTAAATCCCTTAATTTCTGTCGAAATTACAAGACTTTTTAGCATCGTCTCACGTACTTAGACTATGACCCTCAAGTCGTGGAGCAAAAGGAAAAGCAACAACCGTCCTGTGTTCCTCTGTCCTACGTTCTCCGATTTTTTACTGATGCAGCAAGAAGAGAGATTATAAAGCCACTTCAGGTTCAAACCCGTCCCAGTAATTGTCATGCCTCAATTCAAATAAAAACCGAGAGTCCAGCAGGTACAAAAAATCTATAATTCCTCAGTTAAGTATAAAGGTATTTTTGTAAGAAGAAAATACAAAAAAAAATTTTATTGCATGAACTGAAGGAGATGAAAATTTTACCAGCGAACCAGAAGATAGCAACGATTCGTGGGCCACGACTGAAGAATTTTCGACTGACTATATTTTAAGATACGGAAACAGGTACCTATTAGAGAAACATTTTTCTTTATATTAATTTGTTTTTATTTATAAAGTTATAAATTTATAAATGTTGTTACAAATCTTAAAAGTTTTTCAACCAGGGATAATTTTATTGCAGATTATTATTACTAAAAGAGAAAACTGATTTTACTTTTATTTCAGGGGTGTAAATCGCAGTCCTCAAAGTGAAATAAATATTGACAAACCATTCGCTTGTCCCGTCCCAGGTTGTAAAAAAAGATACAAAAATGTCAATGGTATAAAGTATCATTCAAAAAATGGCCATAAAAACGATGGAAAGTATGTATATTCAATTATACGGGATATAAATTATCAAATTACTTTCCCAATTTAAACTCAGTTTTGAATTCATAAATTCCTTTTCTCAAGGATGCGGAAAGCTTTCAAATGTCCGTGTGGAAAGAACTACAAAACTCAATACGGTTTGAAAAATCACACCACTGTTCACCATAAAAATACGACCCCGCAACTCAAGTTTATGAGCTCTGAAATGGACATCGATCAGGACGAAAGAATTTTCCAGGAGGAAACGACCTTGACTGAAGAAATAAAAGTTTCTGCGATGGGAGATCACGTTTACGTGAAGCAAAATCGGCCCATGGATAGAGACTGCGAATCCCTTGGAATCCTTACACCAGCTTCGACTCCACCTTTGTCAACTCAAAGTCCCACGAAGATTGACTCCACAGTTTACAATCGACAAGTTCGATCGCTCCATAACTATTTTGCCGTCCAAAATTCCGGTCGTGATTACATTAACTAAAAACTAATTATTAGTCATCATTGGCGGAGGGATTCGAGTTTGGTAATTGTTAAAGCTAGAACTATGGAGAGAAAATATTTTTAATCTTCGTTTAACTTTGCTTTTCTGCTTTTAATACCAAAGAATAATTTTATTACAGGTTTAAGCATTGTTTTCCGTAATTTGTATTTCAAGTTCGAGAAGTTGAAAACCAAAGAAAGATAAAACTTTATATATATATAGAAAAACTTTTAGTTTTTAAAAATTAAAATTAAGTAAATATTTCAAGTACTTTTCCATAGTTCCAGTTGCAATCTTGCCTTGAACTTTAAATTTAAAAAAAAATCTGTGCACACGGCATGGACTCAAATTTTTTGAGAATAAAGAAAAAATCAAACTCTCGAATTCTAAAAAGTAATGAAGCCTTTGCTAAGTACCTCAAAAAAAAATCTAGGGACTACATAGTTTGTAATTAGTGGTGTGTATAAAATTGTGGTAAGAGGATTTGGCAAAGTTTTGTAACGAATAAAAAGTGAATATATAATTGGTATTGTTCTTTTAAGAGATAAAAAAGAAGAAAGAGAAAGTTCGAGCTTCGAGGTATATTGAACAGTTTCGACTGATCGAAACCTAAATCCTTAAATTTCGAACTTCTTACACAGTCCAAATACATAGTTGAGAATTGAACGCAAGAAAAGATTTAGGGTGACGAATTTATATATTTCTTGTTTTAAATATACATAAATATAGTCCACTATGGTTATATAAATGTCGAGAACTGTGTTAGAAGAAAGTTTCATAGGGGAAGAGTAAGTGGAGAGATGTATTTACACACTAATTCCGATTTTGTTAACAGGTTTCTTAGTGGAAAAGAGAGTGGAGAGGTGTATTTACACACAAATTCCGATTTTTTTCGTCTAAGCTGGAACCTAAAGGCTAGAATTGAATTCGAAGGATAGTAATCGGTAATCATAACCATATAATATATTAAAGTCGACGTTACCTTTAATCGCTTAATCGTACTAATATCAATCTTTAATAATTACAAGCATGTTATGTCCTTATGTAGTCAGCCGAGTACAAACTTCGCTAATGTCTGTACGTCACTCTTATTTTGCTCTTATATATTTTTTTTCTTGTATTCATCATTGCGTGTTTGTATATATATATATATATCTATATAATATTATATTTACTCGACTCGCCGTTTCTCCACATTCTCACCGTTTTTCTCTCACACACGTTTGCTTGTGCACTAATACACTCACATCCTCCAATTTTTGTTTTATCCGTTGGTTCGCTCTCTCGTTAGGCAAGATTACGCCGATATTGCGATATATATGTTAGAAAAATATGCTATGCCTAAAATAGGATGAAGGCCTGAAGGCAACCTTTCCGTAGATATTACTGATAAATCACTGCTGTGTGTGAAAATGTGTATGCCTTTTTCCTCATTTCTTGTAACCAGTACTGAAGAAGCGAAGACAACAAAAAATCCCTAAGCAATATTGTCCCTAAGCCTTGCCGCTAGTCCTCCCATAAAACAATTCCCATGACCAAATAAAATCATCTTAATCTCGCTATATAATACGAAAAAAAATAACCAGTAAAATATAAATTAAAACGATTTTATTACGGGAAGACTAACTTTGCATGCCGTGTGCTTCACAACGCAACAAGAAAAATAACAATAAAGTTGATTTGCAGTGATTTCCATAAAGCAAATTAAAAGAAAACTCGAGTAAATTTATGGATAAAATTTTTGCAGTGAGTGGAAATCAACGCATATCAACATAAAGATCCGAAATACAAAAGTGCAGTTGCCTTAAAATCACTCAATTTTTTTTATTTTCTTTCCCTATATATTTTTTTTTAACCCCGGCCTCTAAACTTTCTACTAACCATTACTTATAACATAAAGCTAAATTGCAACGGCGGAATACCTTGCGCAGCTTTTTTTTTTTCTTTTTTGAATATGAGAAAAAACTTGATAAAGAGGAAAAATGTAGTCCACGTGATGAATATTATGACTTGCGGACGGTTAGCGCAAAAATAAACAATGTTTCGGAACGTAATTTCAAACAGTATTTAATGAGTAATAATGCTCGTTATATTCTCGGTGAGATTTGACATAAACACACAGTACTACTTATACTTTATTGCATTACTTTATGAATCAATGGGCTAATATACTTAATAATTATTAGACTAATTTTTAAACCTAAAATTGTGATCACCCATCAACGTCAGTCATCGCCTAAATAACATTCCTTTCGACGATATTATAATAGTAATGGAAAACAAAAACACTTACGCATCAAATTTGTATCTTCGATGGATAGATCGACCGCCTTAACAAGATATTTTGGACCGACTGACTGCACCAGGAATTCCGTTTTTATCTACTTAAATAGAAACTTGCGACGTATTGTCCCTGGTTGGCGCAAATTTACCATTTTAAGTAAATCAATGAACGTAATATAGAATAATCGTAATAATAAACCGTATAATCAATGATAATAATAGGTAATAGTAGTAGTAAGCTGGCAGCAGTTAGTAACCAGATATTTTTTTTCCTGATTTTAAAACTCTCACTAAGTGAAAATCTGACATGGCACTGGCATTCTCGATTTTTCCTTTTTCCCGAAAATTTCCACACATTTATTCAACGAACATGTATACATATTACATACTGAAAAGACTCGCGCAAACTCGTTTCCGTCGTCATCGTCTAATTTCCGTCTTTTTCTATGCTTTATTATAATATATATACTCCCGACGACTCATTTGCGTTGCCGAATAATTTTTTGCGTTCACACAAAATCTCTCACATCGCATTCGCTCAGTAATTCCCTTTCATCCGCTATAAATCTTTCCTCGATGTGCAATCAGCTGCCAGATAATTTATCTCATTTTCTTCATGTTTTTATATTTTGTTTGTTTATATAGTTATATAACCATTTTCCCAATGACTACACACTAAATAGTTCAAATTTTTTGCACTTTTTCACCAACAACAACTGGATTGTTGCGCCGAATCTCTTGGGCGCCCATTTCTCTGTAATCAAACTTGCAATCATGCTTGTCACTGTATCGATGCACAGCGCAGAAGAGTCCACCACAACGACACTCGAAACCTGAAAAGATATTTGTGTCATTATATGTCTTTTAAATGAATATGACTTTTCAAATTGTTAACTTGAAGCAACCCTGAGGGAAGAAATTTTGAAAATTATAAAGAATGTTCTGCACCTGTTAGACCCACTTTCTTGCGACAAAGGGCGCAACGGTTTTTCTTCTTTTTGGAGTCTTTATCAGTCTCTTTTCCATCAAAACAGTCATCGACATCACCGCTGCTGATCGAACCTTCAGCAGCTCCACTACTAACTCCGACTTCATCTTCCTGATCCTCTCTGCTTAACTGCAAAGAAAAGAAAAATTATAAAGTTAATTAATTAATTAATTCTGTGAATTTATTTCATAAAAATTAAAAAATATTTACGTATTAAATCACTCTCATTCTCTAAAGTACGTATATATTAAATTTTTTTGTTTAAATATACATATATAATCCTGAAGCTTTTTTTGCAAGAAATAGAAATTTGTATTACTTTGAAGTGAAAACGAAAATACAAAGTTAACTTATTTTTAAATAAAAGAGAGCAATTTTCTTCAACAAATTCAAGATTTTCAGGTTAGATTAAATATTTGATTCAGTTTCCAATTTTCTGCAACTGTCCAATCTCTATGGACGTACCACAAATTATGGATAGGCACTTGATATTTTCTCACATTTTAATCTAAAGGAAATAAAACAATTTACTGGTTTTTTTATGCGGCGTTTGCGATTTTTTTTCGACGATGATGAGCCATGATTTGAGGCCATAATCCACTACAAATTTGTCTCCATGTTGTCACTTTCAAAATTTTTGCTTGACTGTGTTACTATGACAACTGTCTATATATTAGACATGTGATACAAAAAAATTCAAATTTGCTCAGATTCATTACAAGAAAGAATTATTTAGGGATTGCATTAGACTTTTAAATTATATGAATTCAATTTCTATTATTGTATCTATGTACTAATGAATAAAACAATTTTGATACAAAAAAACTAGTGCTTTACAGATTGCAAAAACTTGTATAATAAATTATCAATATTCAGAACTCCCATCTTGATCATTTGAATTTATGTAACTTTCAAATTTAATAAATTTCAAATTTAGACACTTTTGAGTACAAAAAGTTTCGCGAACTTTAACATTTTAAAATTATGAATCTATAAACTATGGATTTATAAATCTTTAGACACAACTAAAGTTGAATAGGTTTCAAATATTCGAACCTCTAGACTTTTAAATCAAGAGATTTGATGATGCTGGATTCTTCATCCTGACATTACAACTCTAAAAATTGCCATAGAATAATTAAAAAAAAAAAAATGATAAATAAATCTTACTTCTTTAGGGCTGGGTAAATCTGTCGTGGTTTGGGGGATGGTAGGAATGGTGGGCTGTGCAGTTGTTCCTGTGGAGGCTGGATTACCAAAACCAGTTTGCAACGTTCCAGCATTATTGGAGACAGTCTGTGAAGATGATACCGGGGTGGCTGATACGGGAGGTTGTTGCTTCTTCTTTAGGTTCTCTTTGAAACATAGCGAACAGAGACCGTCTGTTGCTGGCGATCCATAAAATCCGCAGCCACTACGGCACAGGGCTTGCATAGGATTCGACTCGCGTTCCATACTAAATTTTTCTTGTAGAAACGGGTGTTTGTCCTCGGTTCTTGAAAAAGATTTCTTTCTTTCCGCCTTCTTTACTTCTTTCTTTCAATTATTCTAAGTGCGATCACTGTCTTAAAAACAGTGAAAAGTCACAGTCAGCTCGGTACTGATAGACTGACTCTTATCTTCCACAACCCTCTTGCCAATTGCACCGTCACGGGCGGATGTCACCACGTGTTTACCTGTAAAATAAAATCAAAATTAATTTACAATTCCTTATTACATATTTTTAGTTTTTGTACTAATGTCAGAAGACAATTTCGTAACGTTTTGAGAAAGGAAACTCAGTTCAGAACTGTGATTTTTACTTCCCCATTTTCTGCAGAAAGAATTGTATAACTAATAAATAAAAACTTGTTAAAAATTTTCTAAAATTATCTAGAATTTCAAGTAGATCATGTGAAAATTTCCTGAATCATGATAGGCTGTTGGAAAGTTGCCCATCAATAACTTTATAACAAAACGATGATCGCGTACTACTAAATATACAATTTTATATTACATACAGTATTTTAAAATCGATAAATTTCGAACTTTCATAAACCATTGAAAAACAAAAATGAAAATACATTTGGAATATTTTCGCCTGTGATTAATATTTTAATTACATTAATTATATTAAGTAAATTTCATCAGAAAAATTGGTTTGTCGTCTTATTTACTAAACCATACGTTAACTTTTTTTTTTAGAATTTACACTATCTACGTGTTCCTTTATCCGTCTTACAAGGAAAGTCACCACGCAAAAATTTCGTAAACAACTCAATTTAAACAAGACTAAAGAAATATACATAATATCAGGATTCAATTTGCAAGAATATTTGTGAACTGTCAAAAAAGATTTTACAACCTAACATGACAACAGTTCATTAAAAAAAACACATTCAAATTTCTCTTGTCCAAATTAATTCCTAAGGATTAGAGAGATCCCCCTCCCTTCTTCCATCTACGATTCCCCTTTGTTGATATTCGTTAATTTTAGGGAAAATTCCATACTAGTAGTCAAAACCAAAAATGTATATATTTTCTAAAAACTATGTTACACTTGGCATTTTATAGATAATTTAATTAAAAAGGTATAATTTCTTTTTTAGTGACAAAACATTATTTCAAGTCAATTTGTCAACTGGAAATAGACATAAGATAACTATTCAATAAATGTGAATTTAATGCACATTTCAAAAATAAAAATGCATGGTATAACTCAACTGTCAAACGAAGGGCTAATATTATTTAAAAAATAAATGCGATTATCACATTTTACTAGAATTTCTGTGAATAAACAATGTTATAGGAAGTGATAAATACAAAAATAAAACCAATTCCGTGCACTGAAATGCTAGGAGCCATACAAAAAAAAAGTTTCCTCGGGGTTTTTGCCCCCGTAAAAGTACTTCCTGTTTAACAATTTTACATTAGAATATGTAATCATTTAAAAATAAATTTAATAAATCGACTATAAAATAAAATAAAACAGCAGAAGACGAAATAGAAAATAAAAAGGAGAATTAAAATCAATTCTCGAAGCAGAAGGAAGTCTTGCGTGGCGAGGATAGACTGGGTTTGGTTTGTTCGAGCTGGACAATTGACATAACCTGTCAATTTTTACCAAGTGGGGGCGAGTCCGGAGAGACAAAAATCGCCAAAAAAAACCCACCTAAAACGAAGGTGATATTTGTCGATAAGAGAAAACACAATATCACATCACTCACTTTCCAGCAGGCTCGAGTGTTGCAACCGATGCACAACATGGAGTAAGAGTGTCCCTCAGGCATTTAATGACTGGGTTCGTTCCCTCGGTGCGTCGTTGTTCGTATTTCTTGGTGCAAGAACACCTGCAACCTTGCAAGTACGAGCGCGCACTGACTAGAACTAAATTCGCACTTGAAATATGAAACCCAATTTTCGATTCTAGGAAACAATAATCCTAGAAGTCAGCTCAGGTATATCTGCGATGTAAGTTTCTTTCGTCTCACGCGCAACAATCGTGAAAGGCGACTGAATGGTCGGTTGCAAAGCTGAGCGTGACTCGACTCAACTCGAATCAACTTTTTGACTGCGTTCGATAGGAAGCAGCAATAAGTAATAAATCAAACGAAAAGGTATATTTCAGACTATTTGATATTCTTTATGTTTTTTTGTAAAAAGTACCTTTTTAGTACGAGAAAGCAGGAGGGAGGACGGAGAGATAACGACGACGGCGACGGGCGAATGTTTTCATGATGGCGATCGTATCAAGAGTGAACACTAGCAGCGAACAAGGAAGATTCAAGATTTGGTGTTTTAAGTTCCAACTTTTAAGACTCGCGAACTTTGGGTGGACGGACGAGCTCAAGAATAATGACCGACGGTGACGAAGATGACGACGAGACTAATGATAAGCGCAATCCACACTCCTGGCGATGACACAAAAGAGACTCACTGAACAGCGAAGACTCACGGTCCACAGACTCGCGCACACGATTCCGGGACTGGGGAAACGCGAAGTGGAAGTGGGTTGACGTTGTTGATAAGTGAATAGATACTCAGTGTTTTTTTGGGGAACAACCGAAGCTTCCTAGAAAGCTTGGAAGCTCGGCGCTTCGCGACCCGGCCCGAACCTTCGGAACACCACCAACACCGAAAACCTTACTCCTGCTCGCAAGTAAAAATGGGAGCGAAGAACTCCCGAGAACGTCCGAGGCAACTCGAGCCCGAACACCAGGAACGTACCTAGAAGAAGGAGCTGGGAACCTTTCAAGGGTGTCTTAAGTTTAGGAATTAGAATTTTAAGATTATAATTTTAAGTTTGTAAATAGTTCTAAGTTTGTAAAAATTTGGTAAAGAATAACTGATATGTAAACCCACTTTATTAATAATTGACTATTTTTTTAAAAAAGCATTTTAAATTTAACGCCAATATTGTAAGGTGACACTCAAACATAAACTGGAAATTCGTACTAATATGTACCTAATCTTGGCGCGAAATAGATATTTTCTTCTTTCACTTCTCCGAAAAATCCCGACAATATTTCTGCAACTTTTATTAAGCTATTCCGAGTTTCAAGCCTTTTTAGATTTTATCTAAAGGTGTCAGCCATTCCTAGATTCGTTACTGGGAGTATAAGGCGTATCCACTATCGCATATCAACTATAACTGAATCCAGCAGCATCAAAGACTGAGGCAGTCTCTTTGAGTCTTGAGGCCAAGTGAAAACGTAAAGAATCCCGTTTTCCCCTATTGCACGTGTGAACAAAGATGTCCCCCACTATCGAAGTGAACACGTGCTCTAGTCTGTCATTTTTCTCCTTGAAAATAAAACTTCTCTGATCTACAAATTTTTCTCCATTCTGATATAAAAAAAAAAGTTGAGTTTAAGTTGGCCCAAAAAAGTTGAGTTTTAGTTGGTCCAAAAAATTCGACCTGCTCTCACTCCAAATGATCCGTATTTTGGTTTTAAATTCTATCAAAAACTTTTCTATATGTATAGCTTTCAAGATTGATGCCTACTTTCCTTTAATTTCAACCTTAGCTCAACTTTTACTTCTATTAAAATATGAAACCTGGAGTGATAAACAAATCAGATACGTGCAGCTTTACTAGCTTTCACGCACCTCGACGAATTTAAAATGAATCATCAGCTCGATATCCCCATGATGCGTCTCTCACAATATTAGGTTGAAGTTTCAGACGTCTAGTTTGACGATTTTTTTACATTTATTGGAATAATAACAAAAAAAAGTTCCCTCTGTTCCCAACACCCAAAATTTTTATTTATTTACTAGGAGCAATTTTAAAGAATTTAGAGGAATTTTCAAAAGATTTTAATAATTTTAAGGAATTTCAAGGGACTTTATAAGATTTATAAGATTAAAAAAATTTATAAGATTAAAAAATTATAAAAGAATTTCAAGGGATGCTAAGAGATTTTGATTGATTTTAGGAATTTCTAGAGATTTTAATGAACTTTAAGGAATTTTTATATATTTTAAACAATTTAAAGACATTTACAGAAGATTTAAAAGTTTTTAAAGAATTTTAAGTATGTAATGTTAAGGGATTTCATTTGATTTACTCCACATTAGAATAAATTCTTTAAAATTTCTGAAAATCACTAAAATCTCTTGAAATCCCTTGAAATTCCTTAAAGTCACTTAAAATCTGATAAAATTCTTTAAGGTGTCTTGAAATCTTGTGAAATTTATAGAAATTTCTAAAAATTTCTGGAAAATTCTTTTGATAACTCTTTCAAACTTGTATAAAAATCCATAGAAATCTTGTGAAAACTCTTGAAAATTATTAAACTGTTTTGAATTCTTTTAAATATCCTTTGACGTTTCTTGCGATATATCTTGAAATTCCCTAAAATGAAAAATCACTTAAAATCTCTATAAAATCCCTTGAAATTTTTTAAAAACCCGGGCAACGCCGGGTAAATTTCTATACTAGTAAATCAATAAAAATAAAATGATTTTGGAACTTTTTAGATATTCTTAATCCAAAAAATGCAAAAAATAAAAATAAAAATTTTCGTCAGACTAGATGTCAGAAACTTCAACCGAATTCTAACAATCAGTCAATGAGATTGAATGAGATGCCACGTTGGTACGTTGCTTCTCAAACGTCTGGTTGTCAATAAAACAACAGCCTATATTCCTATACTTTTTTTTTAATCATAATTTTCAAATCCTCTTTTTTCTCATTAAAAAAATGAAGAAATCTACAATGGTAGATGTTTATCCAGACCAGTGAGGTTCTTTATCTTTTATTCTTGGTTTGAAGAAGGAAATAGTCAGAATCCTTTGTGGATGAGTGATTAATGATTAGTAAGGTGATGGCAATGACTTGAAAGGATTTTAGACTTAATTCCCCACATTGTTTTTTTTTTTTTTTGTTCTGATGTGATATCGAAATCCATACTCCGCAGCAATCGACGTGTTCTCGTCGAGGTTCTCGTCTTGTGATCTCTTGTTATGCTAGAAAGAGCGCTCAACTAATTCTGCGCTGACGCAGTGACGCACTCGTGTTTTCAGATTACTTATCACAATCTTTTTTCTCCCTTATTCATTGGAGCCTTGCTATACATGTTTCATTTTTCTCGTTCCTACAAAATACCAATCAAAATCGCTCATTCTCATTGTTGAAACAACCACTTTAAGGGTGTTGGAGCCATGTCCTAATCTAAAAATTCGATTTCTTCATTTTACTCAACAAATATTAAATTTGGAATTTTTTCCCGCTGTAAAATTAATCAATTTTTACCTAAAATTATGCGTATAGAGCGAGAAAATATTTAGTTCAAATATTTTTTAAGTAAAATTAAAATATTCAATTTTCAAGTTAGGTTTTGAATTCTCCGTTTTTTGCAAAAAGTGTCAAAATTAAATATTTTTTCGCTCTGTATGCAGTCTTATATTTGAAAAAAGATTAGCGCTACAGAGCGAAAAAATATTTACCTATAATTTTCATTGAGTAAAATGGAGAATAAAATTTTGAGCTTAACACTTGGGTCCAACGTCCTTAAAGGCAAATCAAAGCTTTTTAGAACAAAAGAAAAAAATTGTATTCAGGGTGCACAGCGTAAAATGAGTTCAAAAAAGGGGAAATAGAGTGACTTTTTTTCACAAAAAAAGGGGAGAGATTAAACAATAATTTTTCATATAGAAAAGAAGAAATTTTTTTTTTTAAGGAAATTTTATATTTTTATTCATCTCTATATAATTATAATGTTCTATTGAGTCAATTTTCTAAATCTACACAAAAAGCATATTCAGAATTATTGTTTTGTTTACAACGTGGACTAGAGGAACAGAATTATCTTAAAATAGAGATTAACTTCTTTTTTTTAAATGCAATCTACGAGTTTTATACAAATTTTATAAAAACATTTTTAAATTTTTTTTATCTTGAATTTCTTATGTAACTTGTATGTATTTAAGAATCTAAGCGAAGTACGTTAAAATTTTTTTGGCCCACAAAGTTGGAAAACAGAAATATCCAACGTTCAAGTGTTAAGCTCAAATTTCCATTCTCCATTTTACTCAACGAAAATTATAGATAAATATTTTTTCGCTCTGCAGCGCTAATCTTTTTTAAAAAATAATACTGCATTTAGAGCGAAAAAATATTTAATTCCGATACTTTTTGCATAAAATGAAGAATTAAAAATATAACTTTAAAATTAAATATTTTCATTTTACTTAAAAAATATTTGAATTAAATATTTTCTCGCTCTGTACGCATAATTCTAGTTAAAAATTGATTAATTCTACAAAGGGAAAAAATTCTAAATTTAATATTTGTCGAGTAAAATGAAGAAATCGAATTTATAGATTAGAACTTGGCTCCAACACCCTTAACAATTGACAACTACATCAAATGTCAATTTATGATAATAATTGAATAATTAAAAGCAATACTTTTCTCGAAAAAAAGCACTTTGTTCGCCGTTTACGCCTCCGCCTGAAAAGAAAACCTATAGACAAAGGAATTGGAATGAAAACGAAATTCGTTCCTCTCGCGATTTCTTGGAAAGTAGGCGCGTATTTCCGTGCTTCCTTTGACCGTGGTCACGTGTCGATGACTCGTCCACGTGCGGAAACAAACTCGACGATCTCGACAAGGTCGATTGTTGTGCAAATCGAGACACTGGACTGGCACTTCTCTTTTTGGAGAAGAACCAGACACATTTGCAAAAAATGAAAACTGTGCTTTGTATATCGTCTTCTCCGAGGTCATGAGGGACATCGACGTCTCCCTGATCTGATGCCAACAAACGATAATTCCCCAATCCCAAGTACAGTATTTTTATCAAGGCCGAAAATGCACATTTCAAGATCTGCACTTGAAGAAAGAATGGAACCGCGCAAATTTTGGTTATTTTGGGTGTCTAGTGATCTGGGAATTGGAAATTCCCGGTTTTCTCCCAGTCTAACTTTTTTTGCTCCGACCAATTTATGCCTTTTGCGAAATTGGCCTTTTTGTGATTTTTGAAAAAAAAAAAAAAAAAAAAAATTTTTTTTAATTTGATAAAGTAGAAATCCTATCTTAAAAAAGTGGTGTAACGAAATGTCTCGAAAATTTCGCATACATTGTTGTTACAAACTTTATTGGCTTTTGAATGACTTAAAGTTTTAAGAAACAAAATAAAATAATCGCGCGTGTTGGTTTGCTTTCGTCCTTCGAAATCCTTGTAGATTCTACAAAATCTTTTTAAACTAGCTGTGAATTCGATCTCGGGTGTTTCATTTAACTATATTTATATTTTTTTGTGCTCATTTTTTGAGCACTTTGCTTCCTCATTATGATGAAGTTGCAAATAAATTTGCTTCTTCATAGAGGAAGCATTAACGATTTGTCTCAATATTTAAAAATATATATAATTATTTTTTCTCAAAAGAAAGGATCTTTCGACATCATTTATATTTTTTAATAAAATTTATTTATATCAAATTACTTAATTTTATACGAAAAAAAAAACGAAATATTTCAAAATTACAAGTAAAAGCGTAACTTCATTAATATTTAATAAAATGCATTAATCATTCAGGTCTATCGATTCGTCTCGACGCAAGGAATCTTTCTTTCCTTTACATAAGCTTTGAATTTTGATTATTTGAGAAGTTATTTTCGAAAAATCAATTAAAAAAAAAAAATTATAAATGTACATAAAAATTTTTAAATTCAATATTTTGAAAATTCCTTTGGCACGTTTTGAGATATAGGTGGAGCCATTATACCTTACAAATTTCATCAATTTATCTACAACCGTCTTTAAGTTAATAGGGCGACAAAAAACGGCGGCATCCATACACACATACACACACACATACATACATCCGGACAATTGATTAGAATATTGTATTAGACATTTATCACATGAGGAAAGTTTAATTAAACCATTTTTAAAATATTGGAAAATGTAACGATTACAAAGCTTCCTCTATGAGGAAGCAAAAAACGTACAAATTTTTTTAAGTCCCTCAATAAAATACCCTGACAGATTTTAAAATCTTTTAAATCCCATAAAATATTTTAAAAGTCATAAAAATCTCTTGAAATCTGTTCAAATTCGTGAAAACCTCTTAAAATACCCAGAAACTTCTTCAAATTCTTTAAAATTCTACGATAACATTTAAAAATCCTTTAAATCCTTTAAAGTCCATTAAAAGTATTAGAAATGTCATCAGATTCCATAAAATTATTAAAAATTCCATAAAATCTTTTCAAAATCAGAAAACTTTCTTAAAATCCCTTAAAATTTTTACAAATCTCATAAAATTTCATAAAATCCTTACAAATGCCAATAAAGTCTTATAAAAGTCATTAAAATATCTTAATTCTCCTAACATTCTTGGAAATTCCATGAGAACATTTAAAATCCCTTAAAATTCTCAGAAAAAATAAAATTTCGAAATTCCTCGAAATTGCACGACAAAACCTAAAATTCCTTAAAATCCCAGAAGCCTTTCTAAATCTCTTAAAATTTCACGAAAAACCTTCAAAATCTCTTAAAGTTTGAAAAACTCTTTTAAAATTCCCAGAAACTTCTTGAAATTCTTTAAAATTCTATGATAACTATTAAAATACCTTTTTATCCTTTAAAACACATTAAAAGTATTAGAAATATCATTAAGTTACATAAAATCCTTAAAAATTACATAAAATCTTTTAAAAATCAGAACAATCTGTTGAAATTCTTTAAAATTATTAAAAATCTCATGAAATTCCACAAAATCTTTTAAAAATCATAAAAAATCTCTTGAGTTCCCTTAAAATTCCTCGAAGTTTTATGAGAACATTTAAAATCCCTTAAAATTTTATGAATTCCTTTAAAATTTCACAAAATATCCGGAAATTCCTTAAAATGTTGTGAAATCTTTTAAAATTCCTTTTAAAATTCCGCTCTAAAAAGATAATGTAATGAAATTTCTTTAAAATCTCGTATACATTGTTGTTCGAAACCTACTCTCTAAATTTGAATCAGCGAAATTCCGCTAGTTCAGATTAAAAGAGTGATTAACTTTTGAATGACTTGAAGTTATAAGAAGTAAAAAAAAAATAATCGCGTGTTGGTTTTCTAATTAGAATAAAAAGAAGATAAAGCATAAAAACGTCGATTTTTCAATAAAATACAAAAAATTTTTTGTCCTGAATGAAATTCCCGGGTTTTTCCCGGTTTCCCGGTCTGCTAGACATCCTGATTCTGTCTCAAATTTGACGCTTTGTCGGGTCATTGCATTCAGACGTCATTGTCCTCAGTTCCCACGGATGACGATGCACCTGCCAAATAATGGGGCTGTTGCGTGATTTTTACGACTTAAATCCTCAGCTTTAAATTTTTCAGTGGGCGACAAGACAAGGAAGTCTTGATTTGCTCGATTTTAGTGAAAAGACGTTTATTAGTAAAATCGAACGGGTTCAGAGACTCGAGAAGAAAATCAAGTCAATAAATTACTTTTCCTCGACAAATTATAGCCATGCTTTTATTATCCAAACTTTTAAAGGCTTTGATATTTTTAAAAATTAAAAAGTTTTTGAAATTAGGTCGCTACTAAGTAGAAAGTTTGACGTACATATTTAAATACACCTAATAATAGATAAAAAGAATCTCGAAAACCCAATTCTGAGATTCAGAAGATTTGTAAGTATACTTACAAATCTTCTGAATCTCAGAATAATTTAAATTGTAAAAATTATGGGTTATATATGCAAATAACGGACTAAGTAAAGTGACCAATAAAGACTCATTAACTTTACAATCTATACAAATGACGATTAGCCAATAAAAATCTCTTTTATTGCTCAATTAACAATTATTTAGTATAAATCAATCCAACTCTTATTTTCAAAGTTAAGTGGAAAGACAGAAAGTAAACTGTAAAGTGTAAGAAGAGAAACTTATGGAAATAATAATAAGCAATTATATTGCGTGTAATAAAGAAAAACTTCTTCATTGTCAGGGGCGGCGACTATGGGGGGGCAAGGTACTTTTTGCCCCCCCCCCAAAATTTTTGGGGGGCCGTGCCCTCCCATTATTTCAGAGAGCAAAATTGATATTTGGAAATTCATTACATTATCCGGTCAGTTGGTACTCTGATATACACTAATTTTTACGACCATTGTTTTGTTTCTTTTAAAATAACTTTTAAAATACACGTATGCTTGCACATTTTTTCATAATAATTATCAATAATAATTATTACTCGACAACCCCCCCACACTCACGGTGAAATTTCAGTTGGAAAACTTGCAAAATTTGTGCCCCCCTAATATTTTTTAGAAGTCTCCGCCACTGTTCATTATGATGAGTGAAATAAATACATTATTATATTGACACTTAACACATCAGTAACAGTTAATATCTAATAATATTATAAAAATATAAATATGTAAATAATAATTAATTATCGAGTAAAAAAATAATAACTGACTAGATGATAATTTGAAAATCATATCCAGCTGTTACACATTTTTATACGTGCGATTCTTTTCCGCCGATTTATTTTTTAACGGGTAATGCAATTTTCAATTCCTGAAGACGTTCTTCCTGATTCCAAGGACCAAATAAAGAATAACAAAAGGTAGAAAAAGAAGAAAGGTCCCTAGCCTAATTAAATATACGAGGCATGAGTCCACGCTGAACGCATTGTGCGTCGTGCATTCGTCATTGGTTCCCCAGATGGCGGATACATAGTCATATATAAAGGTGGGGGAAATAATGGGGGAGGGAGGTGAGTGTAACCACACGGTTCGTACACATGAGGGCAAGCGGGGGTGCTCATGTGAAAAGTGAATGCGTGTGGCACTCTTGTATGACAGTGTGCACTTTCGTCTGTGCGTAGTGCGTATACGTCATATTAATCATATCCACGCAACAATGCGAAAGCTCCACAGAAGAAAGAGTGAAAGAACGAAATAGAAATTTTATAGAGATAAGCAGAGTGCAGTATTGTAGATAAGGGGGGGGGGATCAATCCCCCCCAGGAGTCTTTTAATATCACCTTAGAATTAAGAAGATTATTCTGTTCCATGTTTATACTTGAATTTTTTACCCCCCATCGAAAAAAGCTATTCTACGCCACTGGCAGAGTGGGAGTAGCAAATTCATTATCAAGAGAAAAAATCTTTTCCAAGAGGCCTTTCCTAAATCCCTATACGGAGAATCCTCCATTGAGAAGTCCAACCCAGTGCCGTATTTGATATTAGAGGCTGAAAAGGCTATAGCCTAGGGCGGCAACTTTTTGGGGGCGGCACTGCGGCCGAATGTATTGTTAACATTATGTATTGTTAACATTATTTTAACAAATTAATAAAGTTATAATATAAGTATCTTTACAATTTTGTAGTTTTTCTAGGGCGGCGTCAAGGTAAATTCGGCCCTGGTCCAACCCCGTAAAGTTAATCTTATACCCTACCAAAGAAAATATCTTTGACCCTACTACCTTCTATTATTTACCTTCAATTGCTGTAATTTGAATTACCTGGCGTTGCCCAAGCAAAATTTATCTAAATTTCTACCTAGAACGTTTTAATTTATAACTAATTTAGTGTATTCATTGCCGAATTTGAACCTACCGCAATTTAGATAACGGGATTCAGAACCATGAAAGTAAACCCATGACACTGAGGGTTTTCTTCAGGACTCTAAGTAATTTTCAAAGGTCTACCAATCTAACTTCTAGATTTATGATGCCTATTAAATTTTCTCCAAAAAATTTCCAAAGTTTTCACATCTACAAATGTGAATTGTTTTAAATAATATTTTTGGCTCATATTTTTAAATTTTATGTTGTGTTCCAATGTTGATAAGAAAACTAACCAAACAGGAAAAACGTATTTCCTTTAAAAAACATGCTTTCTAATCTAAAATGATCTAAAAGAAGAGACTTATTTATATATTAATATGGAAAAACATAAAGAATAAATATAGCCTAAATAATTTTAAATAATTAATAATTTTAAATAATTTTATAGCCTAAATAATTTTTTCTTTATTTTGAAAAACAAAGGTACAGCAATGGCTATTTGTAATTTTTTAGAAAAAAATTATGCCTGAAGCGTCTTTCAAAATGTTTAGATAAGAGTGCTTGTATTGAATTTTGAGGATAGAAGCTAACACTGTTAAGAAACTTGATTGACAAACACGCAAATTGAGTCACCTACCAAAATTGTTATGTATCAAATCTATCAAATCTGCTTCTGCTCCAAAGAGATTTTGTCAACTTAACCTCAATTTCGGTGGAGTTTAGTTAGTCACAATGCCAATTGTGAAATAGATAACCGAAAAGATATAAAAGTGATGAAAACACTGTTTTATAATCTCAAAACTGGCTAGATAGCTGTGAATTAGTCAATTGCGCTTCTGTTTTGTTTGTTACATCAGTTATATTCTGAAAGAGGTGTATTCTTTTTTGAAAAAACAAAACTACATTGAACATTGAAATTTGAATGTAAGAAATAATTATAAATTAAGTAGCAATTGTTGCGTGACACTACTGAAGTTATAATGACGTAACTTAACAAAAACGACTGTTCAAACAAAAGATCGCGATTGGTAAGCCTGCTAAAAATCACGATCTTTTGACCTCTGGAGATCTCAAGCTTTAGGCCTGGAAGGATTCAAATATCTTTTCAAAAAGAGTTAAGAGGATACTTTATCAAAACTCCCTATTATCACAGATGTGAATGTGATTAGACAAGAATTGTGACCTCCGATCACGGACACGCACTTGGCCCGAAATTGCGTCGCTTCTTTGTTGATCGTAGTCCGTGCCCCATTGCGAATTGCGAAGCATTCTACCTGAGCCTCACAACTTTCGAGATCTTGCGACAGAGAAGCGAATGCTGATGACAGGGAGGATAGAATTAACCATACAACAAATTGAAGCGCAATTGAAACGAAATACAAATGAAAATCTAATTTGACGAAACAGAATGATAGACGGGAAATATTTCTGATGGAATCTTAAGAATGGATTGAGTATTTGAAGGAAGTGGTGAAACGTGTCGATACAGGAGAATTAAGACAAGGGACTAGACTCGCGCATGTTTGGTAAAAATAGTCATTCGGCTCGCGAGGGGCGATTAAAGAGATTGCGACACTTACCTAAGGCTGCTGTGGTGTAGCAGGACGCAATATGTCAGCTGACTTGACGTGTGGCCGATTGTAATCCCACGGCAGTATCCCACATAATTCCCAACAGCAGGAGGTTAGTCGTTCGACGTGAATGATAGTTCCCCGGGTGCAGAGTCTCCACAAGTACACTGATTTTTCACAGGTCACAGAAGAAGTGCATGGGCTAACTTAAAAAATTAACTTAAAACACCCCAACTCTCCTACACTCCAAGAGGGAACCACCAATTCCGGGGATAGAGTGACGAATACTGACTTGACTTGTTCTGCACTTAGCTTATGCATCTACGATGACTTGTGCAAAGTTGACCGTCCCCACTCTTACCAGTTTCTCAGTGACCGTTTCAACCTCCAACAGGAATCCTGTATTCTACTGCACATGCGTCGGGTTTGGAATCTGATTGGTTGCTATCCGCGCGCAGTTTAAAATGCTAACAAATATTATTTTTATTGTTTATTATAAATACAGTACAACCTCCCTAAGAGCGACCTCGATAAGAGCGAAAATGGCCTTGATGAGCTCGGACGCTTCCCCCACTACAAACCCTACTCACG
>CAJFCP010000162.1:106562-129570 GCA_904066005.1 Synergus itoensis | reverse complement strand
CATTTCAGTGTACAGCAGGGTTGTGCAGTGACGCGTCACCCGAGGTTTTTTACGTATTATACGTAAAAAATGTAATATACGTAAAAAACGTCATAAATGTAAAAAAAAGATGGTGGACATAAGAAAAAACGGAAAGAACAAACATAACCTCACTTTTTGAATATCGCGCGCTAATATCAACCAATCAGATGCTATGGCGCCATTTTGAAAACGTATATAACATTTTGTAAAAAACTCGGGATGTAATATTAATATACGTACGTAAATTACGTCAAAAACCTCATGTAATATACCTAAGGTATATTACGTGCACAACCCTGGTTGGGACTGGTTGAGAACACTGTTGCAGCAGTGCTCTCTAAGTTGGCTCCCTGCGCACGCAGCACACATTGGCATTCCGCTGGAAAAATGTTGCCATTGGTAAAAATTTGGTGCGCGATTCAAAATCGAATTGATTTAATTCGATTTTGAATCGCGCGCCTGATTACAGCCAATGACAGAATTTCTCCAGAGAAGTCAACATGCACTGCGCGCGCAGGGAGCCGATTTTGAGAGCACTGTGCTGCATTGTTGCCAAACATACTGTAATGTCATACATGTACCAACATGTACCAACATGTACGATAGTTTTTAATAATGAACGACTTATGACAAAGGTATTTTGCTTACGATTACCGTAAAGTTACAATAAAGTACGATAAAAAGTAAATAAAGAAAATAAAAAGTACAATTGCACGACTCGCAAGTCGCAAACACTAATAATTAACTACATTAGTATTCGTCGGTATATTGTTAATATATCCTGCAAGTTGTCAAAAAGACGTCGTTAGAGCTCTGCTAGAGCCTAGATGTACGACTACATATAATTGCGTGTAATATTCGTTGATTTTATATCACAGTAAATTTCTTTATCCACACGTACGGTAATTTTGTACGGTAAACGTAAATTTAGTATGTACAGTACGTATTGACTGGTATTGGCATAGATTCTTGTATTGGTATTGGTTTTCGACCAATCTGTCACCACTGATGCCATGGAACATTCATTGTTCAGTATATGCATTTCTTCTATGTGTTGAAAATTGAATCAATTTTCCTAGATTCTTGAAAGTAAGGCCACAGACATTGAATTTATAAATATTGAGCATAAACACAGCCATGTCCTAAAAAAATGGTTATATTAATCTCTTTGTATAAGTACTAATTTAATATTTTCTTTTACTTGTCGACTGCAACGAGGAATCAGGAACAAGACCGGTTGGAACCAACAGGGAACCATGCTAGTCAAACAGTGGTCCATAAACATTAACTTAAAAATCAAAGATTAAAAGTACTATTTTAAAAATTCCCCCAAACTCAAAAATTGACTCCCAAAAATAAATTCCACACTCAAAAAATGTATGGACCCGTTTTATTTCCCCCTACAATTTACCGTTTCTAATTTTGGTTTGAAACTTGATTAGCAGACTGCCCAGTGAAACTGTTGCATTTACAACTGTTATATTTCTAGTTACTAGTTTGGTCGCCCGGAGGCACTAGCGACTAGCTGTGCTGTTTGAAATGAAAATTTGTCGTCGGTGTAAAACAACGTTCTAAAATTAATATTAATTTATATCAATGATTAAGCTAAAAATCAGTAAGTATATTTAATTAATTTTATACATTTCAGAATGCCGTAAATTCTTTTTTTAGATTTTCATTTAATTTATCGGATCATCGCACAAGTGGCGCCGCCATGCGGAAGTTTCAAACTTCACACTGTTCCACCGGTTCCACCTTTCCTGTTGAACTCGTTGCAGACGAAAATTTATCCCTCGTGCCGTGTCTCGTGCTCTCTCGGGTTAATTCGGTTGGTCGATAACGTGAGCCAAGGCGCAAGGCGTGGGAAGTCGTGATCGGGTCCCAAGCACGGAAGTTGCGCCGTTCCGTTCTGTTCCGTTCGCGACGACTGTTCTGATAGGCTCTTCTATTCTCTCCGTGGTCGTCCACTCGCCGATCCAACATTCCAAAGGCCGGGTCACTTTACCAGCCTTCCTTCTCGTCGACACTGTTCTTTGGTAAGTCCGATCTCCTGCCCTCTCTTCCCACAAACGTGAGTAAAATCAACTAAAATTCGGTCTCAAAACTTCATTATTTCACCTAAAAGTGCGCGCTTTTTCATCCCCCATTTAAAAAATTTTTGGAGTTATCTATTATCAGCAAAAATATCAATCCAGTGACGCGCGCCGTGAAACTCGATTCTCGGCCATTTTTCCAAGTGTGCTCGCGACCTCGCCTCCAGATTTCTTGTCTTCTGGGAATTCATTGGGTGTGTAAATTAAATATCGAATTCGGGTTGAAGTTCCGATTTTTTTTTTTGGTAGCCCGAAGTGACTTTTAACCTTGGAATTGGAAGTCGTGTGGATATTCGGTCTGCTCTTCTAGTTATGTAACTTCACCTTGCTCGTGTCCACCACTCATGTCGATGTTCTTTAAGAAAAAAGGGATTAAAGATACAAAATAAAGAGAAGAAATAACATAGATTTCTTGACGTTTTAAAAAACAATTGTCTTCTTTCCAGGTTTCTGAGGTGAACAGACCTTCTGTACCAACCCTACTAACGACATTATGTACTGCACACGATTCATCGTACCGGTCGCCAGGTCCACCGTGAGTACTACTTATATAACATTAATTTTCGTCAGTGTAAACTCCAATAAAATTGAAAAAAATCGAAGTGAAATGTGAGAAATGTCATTAGGAATTGGATTTAGATCTAGATTCTGATCTGATTTGACTTAATTCTCTTTTGGGGATTTAAACTATTTTGGCCTAGATTTGTATTTTGTAATAAATAGATTTATATTTTAAGAACAAAAATATTATATTGAATTAATTTGTTGATGTCATGTTATTGTCATTTTCATGCTTTCTTTTATTGATTTTTAAAATGCTTAACCTAGTTTAAATAAATGAGAGATGCAACCGGAGCTACACTGAAGTGAAGATGTTGCCCTTTTGCATTTTGCCCAATTGATTTTTATGCGATTTTTGGATGGGACCGAATTAGGTAAATCTAAATCTTGAAAGGTGGAGAATCTATTTTATTGATTCTTATGTAACCTTGGCTCTCAACAAAATAAAGATAGAAATCGGAATTATGTAAATTACATTTATAAATAAACACTTTTGAGGAATTATGAACTTGACCTTGAGACAAATTGTTATAATTCTGGGGTAACTTATTTTAAATAAAAAATGATTTTCTATTATTCAATGAATCATGTTTCGATAATGTCTTATGTAATCTCAAGTGACATTCATTTTTAAGTAATTTATTAAATTTATATGTTATTGGAATTGTCCAAAAACCTTGTTAATTTCTTTTTCATTTATTTGTTTGTTTTAAAAAAATATTTTCTTTCATGATTTTGTGCTTGAATCTGTTTAGTAAGGTTTGACCTATTTAGAAATATAATCAGTTTACCAGTACAACAATAAATTTTACTCTATTGATTGGAGTTATCTAGTAACTGAAAGTAACTTTTAATAATATTATTGTATTATTCCATTTATAACAAATTAACATTTTTTTCTACGTTTTTTTCATTCATCTTGTGGATCTTATGTAATGATTTAATTCTCTGAGGTTAGTTTCAAAATTTCTAAAAGGAGCACGCAGATCTTCATAAATGGAATATAAGTGATATTGAGGGGCAACTCTTTACGTGGTTAAACATTTTCAAATTAATAACAATTTATTAAATAATAGCGATGCTGACTATTTAATTTCCATTTCAGAAGTTTTTTTTTTGTTCTTTTTTTTACGAAAAGAGGAATACTAACTTCCGATTTTTTTCAATTTAATTTATAATTTTTTACTGTTATTTGCAATATATTTTTTGTGTTTTTCAGTTGGTCGCTGGAACCAAGAGCTACCTCCGGCCGCTCAGCAGTGCAGCACTCGGCCAAAGCCAGTCTCTCCAAGAGAATCAAAGGCTGGTTCCATCCACCCTAGCCATGGTTAGTACCTTTTCTAAATTTGATAAATTAGTGAAAAAATAAAAAATCTAATAAAATATTCTTTTTTCAGTCGCCAATCGTGCGCAGTTTCCAGACCTCCACGATCAGTCGTGACATTGACTCTGCCGCCAAATTCATTGGTGCTGGTGCCGCCACCGTTGGTGTTGCAGGATCAGGTATAAATCTTTTCTTTCTAAAATAAAATAAAACAACATTTTTTATGAGTATCAAGTGAAGTCATGCTATTATTCAATCCTTATGCAACTTTGTTTCCATTCTTATCATTTTATTTAATCTGCTTTTTCCTTTATAAAAAATATTGTAGGTGTCGGTATTGGGGTTGTTTTTGGATCCTTGATAATTGGTTACGCCCGAAATCCTTCCCTAAAAGCTCAAGTCTTCAGTTATGCGATACTTGGTTTCGCCCTTTCTGAAGCTATGGGACTTTTTTGTCTTATGATTGCCTTCCTTATGCTGTTCGCCCTTTAATCCTATCCTGCATCCTTTTCATGTGTTCCTGATGATGTATGGATCTTGTGCAAGATAAAGTTATTTCTTTTACAAATATTGGTAGTTTTTTTTATCATCTCAGCAAGATTTATTTTTAGAACAAAGTAAAAAGTCTAAAAACAAGTAAAAAAATAAAGAATTCAATATAATCTTCAGATTCTGATGATTTGAGAAACTAATGTTAAACTTGTATCTTTTCAGGAGCTGGAATCGGATCGGTATTCGGTTCGTTGATCATCGGCTACGCGAGGAACCCATCCTTGAAACAGCAGTTGTTCTCATACGCCATTTTGGGCTTCGCCCTGTCTGAGGCCATGGGTCTTTTCTGTCTTATGATGGCCTTCTTGCTTCTTTTCGCCTTCTAAGCTATCAACCTCCATAACCAAATATCGATAGTTTTAGTGCGTCACTGCCAAAACAGCGTGATCATCTCCTGCCTGGCAAAATGTCACCTGTTTTTGGTACTCGGGAGTTCATGAGATCATTAGGAAGACCGAAGAAAAATCACTGGTCCATGGGGGAGCGTCGGTGTGACAATAGACATACATTCAAAATGCACTAAAGTAGAACAAAAAAATCTGGGGCTGTACACGTGCTAACATCGTCAGACCGTCACGACCCCTTAATAAAAATACGTAGCTTCTTAATTGTTTCATGGCCTACTGTACTCGTGTAGCGTATAAATTCACATTGTTATAAAAAGTAAAGCGAAAATCATTGAACGTCAATATAACGAGAAATTAGGAAGGGTCTTGACCCAATTTACATGTTATGAAGATGGCTTCACTGTCACCACTCAAAACCCTTCCCTCCCCTATTTCTCCCGTATACACGCACGCACGTACATACTCACCACGCTAGTGTCGTTGCGAGTAGTACTATTTTGAACTCTTTTGTTACTCGAACGATTCATCATTGTTGTGCCGTCGAGTACACACGTTGTTGAGGTAACTCTTGGCGAGGAATCTGTACAGTGATATCGAATAAACATCTTTGTCGTGAGATTTTGTAGTTATTTTTCTTAACTAATAAGGAAGTCTGTCATACCATAAGATAAGATGAAGATCGGTCAGAGCTCATAACATAGTCCTCACATCCAAAAAAAGGGCCCCCTAGCAAATATATTGCGGGTCCCTCTTCTTTTTAAAAAATTATTATTAATAAATGTAGATTTTACATATTGATTTAAGGAAATTAGTATTACATTTCAAAGATCGAGAAGATCCTTTCTTGAAAAAAAGTAATTCAATGATTGGGAGCAAATAACAGTATTCTTGACTTTTCATTAATTTTTCATGGAGATATAAAAAATAAATTTATTCAAGTATTCACCTTATCAATTAGACTTTATTTCAACTGAATGACTTAACCTATCGTTGGTTATTTGTTCACAATTAAAAACAAATTCGGATTCACTTACATAAACATATATCTATTAGAAGTTATTTAATATTAAATATATTCAATCTATAATCCCCGGCAGTAGATTAAATCTTACGTAGGAGCACTACTCGCATTCGAGAGTCTGCTTGGTTCTCCGATACTATTTGAAGGCAGCATGTCGAGCTGCTGTAAAAGATTTTCCCTTTCTTTAAGACAATTCCAGGCTTTTTCCTGATCCTTTCTCGAAAGTGGGATTTTTCTTTGTTTTGAAACAGCTAATTTATTATAGTGCTCGACCACCTCATTATCCACTGTGCTAATTTTCCGTTTTAATCCTTGACGTTTGCTCTCCTCTTGAGCGAGTGTCAAAAGTCTTTTCAGCTGTGAAACATTGTGACTAGAAAGTGCTGAGAGCTCCTGTTGACATCGTTTAATCTCCGCGAGAATTTCATCGTCCTCTTGGGTTTTTTTTTGAGAATCAGGCTCCAAAATACCCTGCTCAACGAGTTCCTTGTGCATTCGGAGTTCCAGGTTCATAGAATTTTGGATTGTCAGGTCCCTCAAAACTGGCGGATCTCCATCACGGAAGAGTTTGTTGTCGGTATTATTATTTGCGACGTATACATTTTCCTCCAGAAGTGCGGAAACCAGTCTCTGTGTCAATGGACCTGTAAAAACCATTAAATTGTTAGTTTCCAATAATTAAATAAGGAAAGTTGTGATTCGAATTTATAAAAAAAGGTCCTACGACTGTAATTAGCCCTCTAAGGAACAAATAATAATAAAAATACACTAACCCGCTATGCCATTTGACTTTTTATCTCCTTTCGCCATTAAAAGCGAAACATCAGACCGATTTTTCTTCTTATCCCTGTTTGAATTTGAAGCATCTTCTTCTTGCAATAAGTCATTATGAGCCCAGAGTAAACTATAATGTCGTCCCAAGGGTGGAATTTTTTTAAACTCTGAAATATCGCCGTGTGTTGCGATAAGTTCTTCTAATAATTTTATGTCATCAGGCATAATATCAGTACAATATGGATCCACTGATGCCCAAAATTTATTAGGAGTGTCATTTTTAGGCATAAGTTTTGGGACATCTTTTCCCTCGATACGAACTAATTCATGAGGATTTGGGACTGTTTGATTGAGAGAACTTCCGGGAGTTCGTTGTTTGAAAAGCTTGCTGGGTAATGGAGACTGAGTTTTCGCGTTGAGTTCTTTAGCTCTGGATTTTTCGTCCCTCATCTTCTTGTCCAGATGGTTGAGACCTTTTCCGCTTTTTGATCTTCGGTCTCGTCGTTCTTCAGCAGATGAGAGACCAGAAACTTCTTCCTGGATCGTTCGACTTCGAACGACGACTGAGGACAGAAGCATCTCAAGCTCTAGCTGTAGAGCATCCAGATCCTCCATTCCTACGCCTTCTTCTGGTGTGCGCTGAGAAAAATAAAATTTTATTCTGAAATTATGCTTAGACCTTTTTTAATTTATTATATAGATATGGGGATTTATTTAATGAAGTCTCTAAGCGTCCGGCTAGACGGATGAATTAATCCCTAAGTATTTTGTCTGGCTAGAAATTTCTAGTTAAAAAAAAAGAAATAGATTTTTAAAATAAAAAAATTATGAATAATAATACCTGAAGAATAGTGGAGTATTTTGGCAAGTGTTTGGTCTTGTCAATTGTTTTTAAACTTGAAAAAAGCGCCGACATGTCTTCTGCCTCGGGACTCGCTTCTGAATTATTTAAAGTTGCTTGCGCTGATTTTCCACTTTCTCGCACCTTAACAACAGCCTTTTTCGAGTTCTGTTTTCCTTTTCCTGACATAATACTCCACTCGATCTACCTAACACACAAAACACAAAACTTTATTTGTAAATGTCCGAAACCAAAGATTTTAAAAATAAAATATAAATAAATAAAATGTAAATAAATAAAAGATATTACAATAAAATATCTTTGGCGAAACTAATCGCTTCTGAGGTTATATTGATGAATTCTCTCAACAAAAATGACAAAAATCAACACAATGCATATATACATACATTCGTTCAAATATCCACTTTCAAATTATTTTGGAGCAATTCTGACTATCAAAGTTTTGTTGTAGAAACGGTAGAAACAATGATAAAGCCAGAATCAAGATAAATGTTGCCAAATTTCCGAGAAAATAACTCTCAAATGGCTGAAATGTATATATGTAAAAGATGTATGTAGTGATGTAAATTTATCCCTACGAATGACTGTGAATGACTGTAAAAGTGAATGACAGGGCACAGACACAGACACAGTGGCACAGACGCCACAGACCCACCACAGACCTGTGGACGTGGTGTGAGTCAAAACAGCTGACAAAAGTTGGCTGCCTGCGCGCGCAACACATGTAAGCTTCCAACCGGAGAAATGCTGCCATTGGTCAAAATTTGGCGCGTGATTTAAAATCGAATTAATTTAATTCGATTTTGAGTCGCACGCACGCCAGTTTACAACCAATGACAGAATTTCTCCAGCGGGTAGTCAACACATGGAGTTATGTTCGTTGTGGACCATGCACGATTTTCCCTTTTGAAAAGTGAAAATATTAATCAATTGTTTTACAAATATTTTTATGTAAAAAGTGTCCAAATGGAGGTCATGGATTGCAAAAATGTGAGCGGGCTGCCGTATTCGATGGTGATTGTAAGTATTTCAATTCTATATTTTCTACACCGGACCGGTTAGTAAATAATTTTTGGTTAGGTGTCCTCGAACATGATGTTTTATTATATTTTAAAATCTTTTATCAAAAATATCAGATTATTATTAAAGTTTTTGTAGATGTTCATTACTTATTTTATTTTTTCATATTTTTCCCAGAATTTGTTTTAAAAATTGTCGAGTTTTCTTTTAGTAATTTATAGTTATCTCAATAATTTGTCGCATGGCTTTTTGGTCTAATTCGTTTGTTTACGTTTTTTTAAAGATTTCCCCTTTTTTATAAAGGATAATTATTATTCTTGATGTTGACTGTAATATTCAACTAATAAACTGTAACAATATTCTTTTATGAATTTTTCATTTTAAAATTGAATATTTTTGATATAATGGATGTGATTAAACCAAGAAGCAAAAATTAATTCGTATAGGATCGTGATTTTTAAGGACATTTTATGATTTTGTCAAATTAATTTTTTTAGGAAGAGCCGAAGAAAATGGAGACATCAGCATCCTTGGAGCTTCTGAAAATGAAATTGTGCAAATCAGAGTTAGTTGAATTATTATACTTTTTTTCATTACGTTTTAAATTACGCTTAATGTAATGGTTTTGACAAATCAATTTTTCTTTTTTCAGTGAGTTGATTAAGAACTACAATGACAAGCTAAGAGAATGTAAACAGCTAGATGCTTCGTTGGGAAAAGTGAGAGCCGAATTAAAAGAAAAGGAGAGCAGCCTCGAATCGTCACTCCAGAAATTAATTAAACTACAAATTGTAAGATTCATCCATTTCTGTTTAATTTTTAAACCTGTATCCCTAATGTACATGCAATTAAAAATAATCAAATTTGTTACAACTATTGTTGGAAATCTTAAATTAATTTATGATAATTCTTTCATTTCAGCAAAATAATGAATTTCGAGAATCGCTCAAACACTCAACAAAAAAGGTCTCGGATCTTGAAGCAAAGACTGCAGGAGATCAGCGACTCATTCAGCAACTCACTTGTAAAATTAAAGACAACGACGAGAAACATGCTAATAAACTGTTGGAAGTTGATCTAGATAAATTAAAACTTGAAGGTAATTTATTTATTTATTTTATTAATAATAAAATGAAGGGCATATGCTCGCAGTTTTAGCTAAATATGTTTATTATTGCGAACATAAAGTTGGCGAAACTAAATTTTCAATTACGGCAATTATCACATGCCCTTAATCTCCTAATCTAAATTTTCTCTCTTGAAAATAATTAAATTTTATTTACAGAGAAGGTAAAAAATTTGCAACAGGAAATCAAAAGTCTCAAGAAAACTCGACTTGAGAAGAAACCATCGAGGAGAGACCAAGGAATTAATACAGAAGAAGTTCAGATCGTCGATTTGAGTAATAATAAATATATATATTAATATAATTAACATTGTCGTAATAAATTCAGAGAAATTTATACTTTAAATTATTTTTCAGATACAAGGTTAAGTGAAGAAGCAAAACTTTTAAAGAATCGTCTTCCGGGAACTGAATTTAGTGAAATTATTGAAGCTGATGAGGAAAACTCATCCTCTATATTTTGCACAAAATGCATTGTTGCATTGGACAACGTTATCAGCTCCCATGAAGTGCTGCCGCAACCTTTAATTTCACCCATTTTTTCATCAAGTAAGATTATTTTTAGTAGATAAAAAGAAATTTGATTAGTATCGAAATTTAAAAACTCTGAATTTTACAAACGTTCAAACTTCAAAATATTTAAAAGTCTTCCAGTTAAAATATTCCCAATTTAAAAATAAATAAAAAAGTTTTCTTCCACATCAACAAATTTTTATTTTTCAGATTCACAATTCAAACCTGAAGAAATTCATACACATACAGAGCCAGTCTTTATTAGCCCAACGAGAGGCAGATCAGTAGTAGAACCTGAACATTTGACTGATCCTTCCGAAGAAAAAAATCTCAACTCTGAGAAAATTACTTCACTAGAAAAAAGGCTGAAAAATTTAGAACGTAAAATAAAAAATCAGAAAAAAACCGAGGATAAGAATCGATGCTGTCATTCCAATTCATATTTTCCAAATCCTGCGAATCAAGAGGTCATGCTTGAGATTTGGAAACAGCTACTTGATAAAGATAAGCCTTGCCAGAAACGCAATTATAAAAAGAAGCTTAAGCGGTGTAAAGATAAAAGAAAAGCGATTTCTAAAAAGAAGGAAAAGAGAAAAACTTTCCAAAATTGGTCTGTGGAATCTTCAATAAAATTAAAAAATTTCACCGAACCTTCCATTTCTCAAGAACAAAGTTTAACTTTTGACTCAGATAATTTAAGACAAGAAAATTTGGTGAAGGTAATTCCGAGTTCTTTGAAAGAAGATAATTTTTCAGCTGAAAAGAATCTAGAGGCACAAATTGAAAATAATTCTTTCAAAAAAGGAAGGAAGGAGTTTTCAGTTCCAAGTAATGAGAAAAATTTATCTTGTGTTCCTGTTTCACTTCCGAATGAATCAATTTTAGTTTCTGAAGAATCGAAAGATTTAATTCAAGGTTCAGATCTATCGACTTTCACCGCAGAAAAGTCAAAACATGATAAAGAGAGAAATGCTTTAAAAGAAAATGAAGACTTTGAAATTCTGGAAGTGAGTCACGAAAAACTAATTGCCAGTTCTCCAAATATGGAGACACTCACTATTCAAGAGAAAAATATAGTCTCAAGGAAATCTTTCACTTTACTGAAAGTAATTCCGGAACGAGAGGAAACAGTTTCAATCCTAGAAGAGGTAAAAGATGATAAACGAACGAACATTTCTAAAGGAAATCAAACTTTAGAAACAACAGAAATGAGCCATGTTAACATTTCCGCAAGTTCTCCAAATGTAGAGACTTCAATTATGCAGGAAAAAAATATAGTTTCTCAGGATTCGTTCATTTTACCAAAAGAAATTTTAAAGCCGGAAGAATCAGTTTCAATCTTAGAAAAATCCAAAGATAATAAACGAATGAACACTTCAAAGGGAAATCATACTTCCGAACTACTAGAAGTGAGCCACGATACAATGTCTACAAGTTCTCAAAGTATTTTCGAGACACCGAAAATTCTTGGCATTCAAACGGATCCAAGAAAGGAAGTTTTAGAAAAATCTTCAACTTCAGAAGAAAGCAGAAAAATCGTCGAAAATAACATTGGAAGTGGGAAGAGAAAGGCTTGTTCACCTGTGGAGAGTTTCGAAAATAATGTTAATAATTCTCGAAAAATGGTGAAGAGAAAATTAACGTCTCATTATTCTGACGATAGTCTTGACCTTGAACCGGCAAGAAACTCCTCCGGTTGCCAAAATGAAAACAGTATTACTAATCAAATACAAATTCTAGATACTCCTTCTTTTGAAGATAACGAAGAACTTGAATTCACAGAAGAAATTTCACAAGAAGTGACTAATTCTTTTTCTGAAATAAGAAAATCTGATTTGCTAGACGATCTGGTTTTGTCAGACGACGAATCTCTTGAGGAAAGAAAAATTGATTTTAGTACTCAGTCTTCGGAAGAAATTTCAGATATTTTTATTTCGAATTCGAATAATGACAACGCCTCGAAAAATTTTATTCAAGGGAAAAGATCCTCGAATTGTCTTCTCACAGTCATAAGTCCGGTGAATCTTCAAAAAAGGAAAAAATCAGTGGAGATTCTAAAGAATGTGAAAGCGGGAACTCGAAAAACGCTTCTAACGAAGATACGAACTTTAAAACGACGTTCGAATAAAATGGTTTCGTCTTCCATGATTAGGAAAACGGAAGAAACACAGCATTTAAAAATTGAAACACCGCAACCTGAAATTAAGAATGTGAATTCTAATAATAGTATTGACTCGAATTCTCTTATGCCAAGTAAAAAACGAAGAATTGCTCATACACCGAAAGAAAGTGAATCTGGGAGTGCAAGTTCTTTGGAAAATTGTCCGATTGAAGAACCGATAAGAAGATCGCTCAGATCTGCGTCAAAATCACCTGCGAAACCGAAGGACAAAGGGTTTAAACCAACAGAGAAGTTTATTAATTTAGAAATAAAGGAAGAAAAATCTCCGGTTGTTAGGAAAAGAGGAAGACCGAGGAAAGTGCAACCACTAGAAAATAATTTACCGAGAGATAATTTAGAAAAAGAATCCAGGGATGTGGAATGTAGTTCTTTAGTTAATTTGCCAAAGGAAGCCGATTCGACAATACAAGAAAATTTAATGACAAAAGTTGAACAAATACCTTTAAATGAAATTAAGGACCCAACTTTAATGAACGATGTGTCATCTAATGAAGATGTGACTCTTTCGAATCAACTGCAAGTACCGAATAAATATTGGGAAAAGGCAAATGAACTTCTTGTGAGTAATAATGTCAAGGAAGAAAATAGCGATGATTTTTTTATGGAACTTCGATCAAGACAGGTTGAAGTTACAGCGAAGGAAAGTGAAGAGAAATTTACAGCTGGGAAAAAGGATAATATACGTAGAAAGATCCCTTTGAATCCTGACAATATATTACTTCAGACTCATTATATTATTAAATTACTCAATGAGAAGTTTGAAGGAAGGAACGACGTAGATGTTATTCCAATCTCGAGGCTGAGGCAGACACAAATTGGTGAGTAAAAATACAATTTTAAACTGATTTATGTAGGAAAGATGTTCAAATATTGCATATTGAATGAATATGTATAAAATGTTATGTTTTTACAGAAAAAAAAGTTCAACTGCAACTAAAAAGATTGATAAACAACGAAATCTGGTCGATGGAATTGCACTTGGATATAATAGAAAAAATCTCTGAACTCTGTCAAGAAAATACCGTAGCAAAGTTAGTATTCAATAGCAGAATTTTCCAAATTTGAAGTCATCCAAATCTTAGTGAAGAATATTAAGTACTCTTTTATTTATTTTACAGGTGTATAGTGAACTTTTTAGAAGAACAGTTTCTGAATAATGAGGAACCATTGGATACAAGCAATACTCCACCCGCACCACCGATGACTAGAACGCAACAAAAAATTGTTACCTTGATTTCTAGTTTAGAGAAATCGATGCCAAATATTTTTGATCTCATCAGCAGTGGCATTAATTTTTTGATTTTTCGACTCGTTAACGTACAAAAGGTTTGTATTTTATCCCTTAATTAGTTATTAAAAATTTTACACTTTCAAACTGTAAGCCTGAGAAATTGAAGATTTTAAAGTTTTTCGCTTATTTCTATTTTTTCAATTTTCGTCTAAATTTCAGAAAATTGTAGTCATTGATGGGTTTGCTAGAGTCTACACAAGTTTGGCACGTCTGAAAAAAGATAGAGAAAAGGCAAGATTATTTTGCTGTGATGCGCTTTATTGCTTTCGTATGAATGCAATAACTGTTATTCATGCCGTTCTCTCCTGCTGGCCAGAAGTTCTTCCTATATATGATGGAAATCCAGGTACGAATTTATTTAATTTAGGTACATAATTCATAAGTTTATTAGTCACAGAACTAGATATTAAATTGATGATTTGTCTGAACATTCACCAATAATCTGTTATAGAAATCCTTCCGAAGTGCATGGTGCACATAATTCTATCAACTGATTCACGTGGAATGAAATATCCAAACCTTGCTAGTCTCAAAAATTTAATCTCGGTCTATCATCAATATCCAAAGGCGGAATATATCTGCGAGCATCTTGCATTCGAATTCTTATCTGCTTTAAAACGTAAGTATTTATTTAAAAGTATTCAAAAGTAGTTAAAAATTAATATTGAAAGATTTTCTAATTTTTGAGGAATTTTTTATGATTTCAGAGAAACATGAAAATAGTACCGATATGGCGATATTGTTGTTAGCAAAGAAAAAAGGATGTAAATGGGCAGAGCTTAATATTATTCGAGGATTGCGGGCAATGATTTTTGAAAACACTCATCCTTCCGTTTACCATGCTTTTTGTTTACTGGGTTAGTACTATTTTCCCAGTCAGAAATGGATGGGCGATGCGACGTTAAAATGACGTCATTGAAATTCGAAAAATCATCGATTTTAAAATCTGCCAATTGTGCATTTTTTTGTGAAAATCACTTATAACACCATAAATATTCACTTATAAAGTATCTTTGAAGTGTATTTAATAAACGTGGTCGAAAAATGACCTCAAATTCGATGATAATTTCGATTGGACTATCCATTTCTGACGAGGTATAAGTATTGAAGTTAATATATTTGTATATTCAAATGTAAAACACATATTTATTTTATTTTTATTTTTATGATTTTCAGGTAATTTATTACGATCTTTTCCTGCTGAAGAGGAGGACAAATATATTGATAAGACTGTCCAAGAGTTATGCGATCTAATGAACTTAAATCAAGGTAATTTTTTATATATACTTAAATTTGAATTTCGCATTTTCTTTAAGAAAAAGAATATTATGTAATATGTCATTATTTTATGATTGTTTAGGTATGGAAGATCACCTCGAAGGAGTTGCTTCAGCCTTGCTCAGTCTCACGAAGTTCCCAAAGTACTTCGATAAAATAGCAAAATGTCTTCTACTTTGGAAACCTACTAAGATTCTTCACATCGAGTTAAAAACCAAACTTGACATCTTCTTTCTGACTAAATCTCCAGGCTGGTGGCACGTTTTTATTCAGAACGATTACACGATGCCTCTTCCTCAATGTAACAAAAAGAATAAACGTATTAAGAAACCCCAGCTAAACAAGATGCAAGATCAAACTAAGAAGACATCTCAGAGGAAAAAAGCAGGTGCCTCAGCGAAAGTTCCTTCCAATTCGTAAGAATCTGCTTATTGTGATATTAGTTAATGAATTTTTAGCGCTAAGTCGGACATGTATATAAGCAAAAATATTTTTAAAATTTGGATAAAAAGTCTTTGACGTTTCACTTACAAATATCTTGCTTTGTTTGCCATAGATAACATTAATATTTTACTTCAAATCTTTTAAGACAAATGTTACATTAATTTACCTTGTGTTCCTTTTTATTTTTCATTACTTTTGAATTAATAAAAGGATAAGTTATTTATTTATTTACAAGTATTACGTGTTGTAAAAAATCCTTTTCATTTCAACACTATATTCAATTATTTATGATAAATAATTATTGAAGTATTTTAGTAATTTCCAATAAGCGCGCCAGAATCGAAATTTCGAGACAAGTTTCCGAAACTTATGAAAAATACGATAATCAAAATTTGTGTCCCTTAATTGAAATTTTCCTTTAATTATTATGAAGCCATACTAGTGTGCTAATTATCTTTTCATAAAAACATTTTTTCGTAATTTTCTTGCTTAAAAATTTGAAAAAGTCAAACGTGGTTATTTTGAAAACTCGAACAGTCGTTCATTTGATATGCGTAGTTTATATACTTGTTTAGACCTGCATCCTACCACCATATATTTATTTACACTGGAACGTTGAGTTTTTTGTTCCGCTATTTTAGTTGGGAAAGAGTTTTTTACGGACCGTACGATTAGGATTAATAGAAATATAATTAAAAACATGGTCAGCAATAATTAGAAAATCGATTTAGTGGAAAATTCGAAATATTTGTGATTTCATTTTTCAATTTTCTTCCGAGGATCTTAAAGTTGTGAATTCTTGTTTTTTTCGGCATTATTGATACGCAGATAAGTAGTATGCACTTTTAAATCACTTCGCATGTATTGATTTTATTGACAATTGATTATTGGTGACAATTTTTTAAATGCACATAAAAGTAAAAGTGATTTGACAGTTTTGTTGTTGAAAGTGAAAAACTGGATAACAAAATTCTGCTGAGTATTAGAAAATTTCTGAATTTGGTGTCAATTTCCTGATCCCGGATGGAAATTTGAGGTGTCATCGGAAAATCGTAGAACTATAATTAAGGTAATTTTATATTTAGATATCGTTATTTCTTTGTTATGGCTATGATTTTATGGATTCTTTGGCTTTAAATCTTTTAAGAAAGGAGAAGTTATATATTAAATTTCCTCATATTAATATAAGTTTCGGCTTGCCTTTCATGATTTTAATTTTTAACAGTTAATGATACTATGTAATTTATTGGCGTTTGTCGAGTCCGAATATCCGTATATTTTTTCAACCGTTTCTTCTTCATCCCCTGCCTTCTTCTTCAGCATATACCAGTAATTTTGAAATTTTAGAAAATAAAGAAATTGGCTATAACAACTGGGCGTCTCCTAAATTAGCAATTTTTAAAATCTACTTGACGTATACCTGATTTTACCTTAAATCAAACAAGTACTAATATTAAATAACAAATATTTTAAAAATATTTACTTCTCCATTTGTTTTTTATATATTCGACAAATTTCTTTCCTCAAATAATTGTTCCTAATCAGCAAAAATTGAAAAAGTTGAAGCAGCGAAAATAAAAACCTAGTTTAAATACAATCTAGTTAAAATAAGTAAACCTTCATGTTTATGTAAATTTATTTATTCGTTCAAATAGGCTCTTTCAGTCGATAATGTGCTCCAGAAGAAGGCAGTGAAGATTTCGAATGAAATTATACGAGAAATACATGAATTTTCTGGCACTTGAATATTTTCTTCGAGTCTAATTTCCTCAAAATAAACAAATTTGTGGGTCCAATCCAACGCAAGGAAAGAGAGGAGATGAGAAAGTAGGTGAAATTCCAGTATTTAAGCTACTAAACATTGTCGAAACAATATTACAGAATTCTTTTTTCTCTGTCTCTTTAATGACGATAATAATAATAATAATTAATAATATTCAACATATTCGTAAGCTTCCATGGACGCTAAAGATACATGTGTACATAGTGTTCTATTTTTTCGTCTTCTTCTTCTTTACAAAAATAATTAACAATGTTCGATGTAACATTGCCGATCGGTGATTCTTCTAGCTAGTTTTATAGCAGCTTCCTTTGGATTGATTTCGTTACTATTTTGTTATTTATCGTTGTCTTTGGTACATTTACAACGGACAGCGTTCCGCATATTTTTTCTTTTCCCTGTTTTTTTTTTTCGTTTCGTTATGTCGGACGGGGTACCAACCATCCGCCGTCATATGTGGCATACATTTATTTTTTTCTTTACAAGAAAGTCCTCTCTTTCTCGGTGAAAGCGCAAATTAAAAAAAAGGTTCAACAAAAGGTTTTTACAATCATTTTAGGCTTAGATTGAGACTTTCAATCTATTTTTTTAAATACAATAAATCTTATTTTAAATGAATATATTACTGAAAAACTATTTTTTCATCATGATTCGAATTATAGGAACGGCGCTGTCTGATGTATAAAAATGCCACCACTGTCTACATAAATTAGTCAGTTTCGGATACTCTCTTCTAAATTCCGATTGATTATGTGAAGGGTACATATCCGATTTTTCGGATCGGATTGTTAGACGAGTTAAGGAAAGCGTTAGATTAGAAAACAAAGGCCACCGCTGGCTCTGCATGTCACTCGTACACACGAGACTAAGGCACGCACTCACGCACAGATAACTCACAAACAATTACTCATTCTCTTTTTCATACTCGCGACAATTTCCAGATGAGGAATATTTAAAAGAAATTCTAGAAAAATTGAAAATTGAAAACTGTCGTCAGGCTGAAAAGAGTTCTGATTCACACACGCGCCTACGATTTACGAACGTGTCCTTACAGAGGGATGTTATCGTTACGAATAATATTAAGCGCAATTAATCATAATGATCAATAATAATAATAATATAATAATAATAATAGTATAGCAATAAATTAGGAACCAAGTACAATATAAAATATTACGAGAGATTAAATTAGAAATAGGCTATTTTCGTTAGCTAGGACTATTTATAAATTTTACGGTACGATTATAACGTTCGATCGTCTCCGCTTTTCTTTTATCTTCGAAAAAGAAAAGCCAGTCAACCTGTGACTTAGGGAGCTAAACGATAACGAAATACTGTAGACAAGATCTATGAAATGCGGAAAATAAAGTGACGTTCCTTGCTAACTAAAATTAGTTATGGAGCGTTGGGAAGATCAATCGCACCGAATATCTACAAATGTACAAATTGTCGATGGACAACGCCCGCTTTGCTTCTTTCTTCGCACTCTTTCTTTCTTTTTTTATTCTCTCAAAATGGAACTTTCTTCAAAAGCGTGCAGACCTTTACGGATAATTTACTATTTACAAGAGACTGCACACTCTAAAAAAAATACCGTTCATAGCTTTATTATTAAACCTGAAAATTAAATCTGATAACTTGGAAGTTTCGAAACTGTTTATCTGTTCACTCTAGCCCCTGCGTTTTTCAAATCGTCGGTGTTTAAAAGAACACGAACGACATTTAATCAGAAATATTTTCTCTCCTATTTCCGAAAGACACTTCCGAGTTATTTAAATCCTCCACTTTCCAATCTTCATTGATTAAAAATATATATTGGAAGTACTGGCAAAATTGAGGATTTAATGTTCTTGGAATAAAACGCCAGGAGATTCGAGTTTAAATGCAGTTATTGAATGTCGTTGAAAACTAAATAAAATGCTTCGGGAATGTTTTGATGAAAGAAGAGAAGCGAACGGAGGAAAAGCTTCCATTTAAGGCAACAGTGGAGAATTGAAAAAAGTCTAGAAAATTTTCAGCTTAGAAAATACAGTTCTCGCAAAGCTTTTCCTGTATCGCTTCTCGAAAGAATTCGGAATCGTCACTGAATTCTTTCGCGTTCCTGGCAGGAACCCTCGGGCGTTCATCGTCGCGTAATACTTTTCGTAGCCATTGTGATGTATGTTGTCACTCTTTTTTTCTCTCTTTTTTTTTTATTAACATTGGTCATCGGATTCGCGGTTCGTGATCGCAGAATCACCAAGCGTCGCGATAAGGTAACAAGAATTATTAAAGAGTTTTGTCAAAACTGGTAGACACTTCTTTCTTGATTCTTGAGCTCGGTGAATCCCGAAGACACTTGAACGACCGCGTTTCGTCGTCACTGGTCACTTGACTCGTTTCGTATTCGTCGACTCGGCTATTGACTTGAACGCTTCACTTCGCTGATCGATACCATCCTCGTCGATTCTGGTTGCGGGTTATTCCAACCAGGCATTTTCGTCTGCTCTATCGACTGTAATAAAAAAGAAAATATTTTAGTTTTTATTACTAAGAAACAGTTTCGTGAATTCAAATGTTTCATTTATTTGCTTTTTAGCAGCGGAATTTAATGATGAAGGAGTTTCAACATTTTTAAATTATTGCAATTTTACTTAAAATTTTGGCAATCCTGGCAACTACGCTATGACATTCAGAGTTGCCAACCTCAACTCCAATTTAAATAGGATTTTAATAGAAATCTTGCTTTCTGATTTTCCAAAATGTTCTACAAATACAATTCAGTTCACACGGTCAGTCTGAAATAATTTTTGGCTTTCATTTCTTTTTAAAAAAATAATCGATTAAATTGAAAGTGGGCTATGAGATTTTTTTCTTTTTGGTCTTAAAAGTCCCGAGCTTGAGAACTCAATTGAGGCTAAGCAAAGCTCATTTTTTAAATCTTCTCCCCCATTGAAATGTGAACGAAATCTTTTGTCCTTTTGAAAGATCCATTGTTTTTCTTACCGAGTTTTTGTGCTCCTTGGCCATGTTGATCATAAGGGAGTGGCTGCGGTAGCTAAACGGCCTCAACTCTGGATCTCGACTAGGACCATCCACCGTGTCGACGCAGTTGCTGCTGCGGCACAAGAGAAAGACCAAATGTAATCTTTATTCTTAATTAAAAAAAAAAAAAAAAAATACTTCCGAGGCAGAGGGCCATTCGAGACTCGTGCCGAGAAAGGAGAGTCACGAAGCACCCGGTGCCAAGTCATATCGACCACGATTGTAGAATAAAGTTAGCGTGATAGTTACCTGGAACGTAATTCCTTTTGCTTCCGTTTACAGTGAATGTAAGCCGCTATGCAAATGATAACGACGAGGAATACTGCTATCGTGGCACCACCAGCGATGCTGGCAGTCTCTAGCATTATCCGCTGCCGAGAAGCTGCAATTTCACAAAAAAAAAAAAACTTATTAATCGAGGTCACTTACACGCCAGATACTAAATTTCTATTCCTTATCTACAATTCAGAAAAACATTCCCTACTTTAAAATGCCTCACTTAATTAAAACAACGAAATTAATGATTCTCTAACATTGCTATCTAATTTTAAATTAAAATAATATTATGCAATACTCACGCAAATAGGAACCATCCAAATCTTTAAACTCGCACCTCTGTCCTATAAACCCATTAGCACATCTGCAACAAAATTAAGATAACGAAATTAATATTTAGAATATCTCAAATAAAATCTACTCTATTTAAAATACATTAACCAGATTCTCACGATTTCTAATTTAGATCCTTAAAATGTAATTTTGATAAAGGTAACCTTTCTATATTTTATTGTTAAAACAATTTCTAAGATTCTATCCGCAAAGAATTCATTTCGTGTGAATTTTCTCGAGCAACTTGTTCTTTGGAGACTAAAAACGTGATTTTGGTTAAATCTGACAATTCCACCTTGCAAATCGAAGAATTTTCATGAAAATTGAAAGACAAGTGTTTTTCAATGACCTCCCGCTATTTTCCCAGGACTATTCTCACGACTTGGAAAGCGATTCGATTTTCTCATGGCCGTGTTTCTAAGAGGAGTATGATGGTTCGAATTCTTTTCGAGGACGTGTCGTCTCGGCAAGGTGCAGGATTAAGGAACAACTACTCCCCGTCTCTACTCCTATTCCCTATTCCCTATTGCCTGCTCCCTACGCACAATGATAATTATTCCTGCGGGTTCGCGTTACAATTCTCCACGCACCCTCGGGAACAATTGCGTGCGTGTCTCAACGTGTTTTACGATTTACGCGACTGCCACCATTTTAGGAACAAAATGAAAATCATCGAACCATTCCAAATTTCGGAAAAGTTCATCTTTTAGGAAATTTAATAGGTTTTTTCTGTTTTCCTTGCAGATTTCAAAGGAAGAAAATCACTTTCTGGTATAGAATGTTATAATTTACGAGGTTGTAAAATTGAGTTGTAAGAAACTAGAAAATGAACCATTTCCTTTTACAAAGTTAAATATCCTATACAAATAGATTCTAGAAAAATAAATATCACAAATACTCAATTTATTTAAAAGTTGTAAATTACTTTTAATGGAAATAACACATTACAATTTTCTAACTTTCGAATTATAGTAACTACAGCAGGGTGCACAGCGTAAAATGAATTCAAAAAAGGGAAATAGGGTGATTTTTTTCACAAAAAAGGGGAGAGATTAAACAATAATTTTTACATGTAGAAAACAAGAAAAAAATGTTTTTTTAAAGGAAATTTTATATTTTTATTCATCTCTATATAATTATAATATTCTATTTAGTCAATTTTCTAAATCTACACAAAAAGCATATTAATAATTATTGTTTTGTTTACAGAGAAACAGAATTATCTTAAAATAGAGATTAACTTCTTTTTTTTTAAATACAATCTACGAATTTTATAAGAGATATAGATTTATAAAAAAATTTTTTGATTTTTTTTATCTTGAATTTCTAATGTAACTTGTATGTATTTAAGAATCTAAGCGAAGTACGTTAAAGTTTTTTTTTTGCTCCACAATGTTGGAAAACAGACATATCCTTTAATTTAATTTTTCTGATTTTTATATTTCTCAAAGTTGTAAACCAAAAAATGTTTTTATAAATCTATATTTCACATGGACTTATAGAATTTGTAGATTGCCTTAAAAGAAACGTGTAGAAGTTAAATCTCTACTTCAAGATAATTTTTCTTTTCAATTTGCTAAATTGAAAAGAAAATTGAAAAGAAAATTTTCAATTAAAAAAGGGTGAAAGGGGGAAGATTTTCGAAAAAAGGAGAAAAAGGGGAAAACTTTCAAAAAAGGGTAATTCCTCTAAAAATTCCTGCTATAATTAAAAAAAAAAAAAAATACTTATTTAGACATTTTATCTAATAAAGGTCTTTAAATTCTAGGTAATCGAAATTCATGAATTATAAAATGAGAATCAGAGTGACACATCGCCCTCATTTTTAGTCAGCCTTCATTTTTCGAGGAAAAATCCGAGGAATTCGGCTCGTGACTTTCTTTCTAATATTCTCGGCGTTAGTCGAGCAGGGCGAAGGGGGATTTTTTTCTGGAATTTATGGGAGCTTTCGTGTCCGCACATTTTTATTCTTCTTTTACTCCACCCAGTGATCGTGCATCATGTCCACATTCACCTCCTCGAGACTATTTCTCCTTGTCGGAGACATATAACTCGCACTACAAGTGCTCCACATCACGAAACCCCAGCTCACACAATACCGGACAGGTACGATTTTTGCGAATAGATTAAGGGCATGTGATACTTTTTGATCGAATTTAGCAAGATGAAACTTTTTTTTAATTTTG
>CAJFCP010000162.1:62614-95031 GCA_904066005.1 Synergus itoensis | reverse complement strand
GGAAATTGTTGTTATTGGGAAGGTTGTTATTGGGAGATTCGAGTGTATATGAAAAGATTTTAGAGTCCGTGAGTAGGTGAAATTAAACAATGACACGTAATTACTAGTTGATATACTTATTCAATTAATATAACGCACGCCACAAGATAATGATTAAAGATGGATGTTTGTGAAGTAAAGAAATATGTGAGTTATATTTACCTCTTCGAGATTGGCGCAGCATCCAATGAGGCCCGGAATGGCTGTTTCCAAGTGGTGCTCTCCAGCTCCCTCGGTTTCTCCTGCTGCTACCGCTGCAGCTTCTGTCGCCAGTCGTCCTTCTCCTGCACCTGGCCCAGAACTTCGACGCACGTGCCGCCGCCTCCCTGTAACCAAATATCCGACCGCACGCGCGTTTACAGTGTGTTCTATCTTTCGAGGCGCCTCAACGATCTACCATTCTACCCCCGTCTACTAACTATACCATCTCTCGGCTGGCTGGCTCGCTTGCCTGCCTGGATGGCCCATTGGGCCAAGGGCCTCTTTAATTTCGCCACCCCGGTGATGATCGAAGGGACGATTCGATTCGACCCCTTCACGATGATCCCCGGGGTGGCCCATCCTCGAGTGGAGATACTGTTAAGCAGGTGGTATCGTCTTTTCTTCCGCCTCGTATCATTACCATCAATATTACTCATAGCTTATTTCATAGGCCTAGAAATTTTCTAAAGGGAGGTAACTTAGATTGTATCCGAGATACTTAACATCTGAATATATTCAACTATATGCGACAATCATCATAAATGCGAGCATAAATGTTAGACTAGACGTTTAACCAACCTTGTTAACGTTTGTTTTAAGCATTTGAAACCACATCTTCTTGAACCATCTTTATTTACAAGAGTACGATTCTTCTGTACCAAGTTTACCATCCCTATTATCTGTAAACATTTTCATCTATTAAAATATCATCTCAATAGCTTAACAGATATTGAACATAGGAAAACTATCTCAAATTCTTAACCAAAAATGCGAGCAAAAATGTTTATCCTTAAAATATATTGATCTTAAGAAAAACGTAGTACGGCAATAGAGACATGATAGTTGAAACTGCGGTCTGTGTATTGCCTTGTCATTAATGACAAATACAGCTATCACGAGCCGGATGCAGATATTATTGGCTGCAGCCAATAATATCTGCAATCAAACATTATCGAATGCAATATTATTTTTTGCTGCAATTATGATCCATTGAATCTAAACTACCAAGACATTCCTTTCTTTACTTTTTCCATCCGATTTCCATTTATAAAGGAATTTCTGTGATTTAACCACCTAAAATATTCGTTCTAAGTAATAGTTGGGTATGATTTCTGGAGGTCTGCAGTCTCGATTCTTAAACATTAAGACTGATCTAAAATCACTTTTCGCATCGGTATTCAACGACCTACATATCATTTCTGAATCAGAAAGAATGAAAAAGCGAAAGAACTGTTGGGGTAAAGACGAAAGGGAGGTAAGAGTGAGATCAACGGAAGGGGATAACATCTGGTACTCGAAACGAATACTCAACACAGGTCGCAACACGTTTCTCGTTTGCTTGACGAGTAACGGGTCGGAATCTTAAATCGATTCGTTTTTTATGAGGAATTCTTGGTTCGATAGCGAATAGCGACCTTGTCCCTGTAATCGGTGTGTCATAAGCCACAGAACTTTCAATTGAATATATGCCTGCACTCGAATGAAGCTGAATGAAACTTCTTGCGTCATTCTTAGCCAACTGTTCATTAATAAGGGAATAGTTGGCTTCTTTCGTAGTCTCTAAAAGAACTGAATCATACTTTGAATCTAATTCAACAATTACTTTATACTCAGTTGTATATCCTGGAGGAATAATTAAAATATACACTTGTTCGATCATTATCATTAACGGTTGACACAGACAGAGCGAATGTCGTTCCAGATTTAGAATGTCGATTACGGCGAGATCATGCTCCACGTGTCGACACTCTCGTTAAAGTGCAAAGTGTGAAGAATATGCCTCTAACAAATCAAACGTGTAATGTATGTTTATGTATGAGTTTCATATATATATATATATATATATATATATATATATATATATATATATTTTCCAAAGTATTATATGATTTAGAGTATAAAATCAAGTAAGCGATGTAGTGAGCATAGTGATTGACAAATAGAAATTGCATAACACATATGGTTTGTCATATTACTGTAGAATACAGTAATAGATATGAACAAGTAGGTACCTGCCATATGTCTATTATGGGACGTGTGACTATTCACTCTAGTGTGACGTTTATTGGCTTAAGCGCAATTTAGCTGCGGGGAGTGAATAGCATGTAATGTGCTTTACTTTGCTCTCCCCTTATTTCGATAACAAAAGGTCGTATCTCAAGAGGCGAGATACTGCCTGATACGACCTCGAGACAATGTAAAATTCATTTGAAAATAGTCTCGTTATAGTATGAATCACGCGACTGAGAGAAGGAAATAGATAAGCTTACGCAGGTTTCTGATTTCACGTTTTGATTGGTTGTACCCCGTGTAAAAATGAGCATTTAATTTTTGCATAAAAATGATTCTATCAAATTTATATACTCTCAAATCAAATTCCTTGGTATGATAAATCACTTCAGCATGTCTGATTTTTGTACAATCATTTTTATATATAAATTATGTAGAATATTTTTACATGTGACTAATTGCTTAATATCCCTTGTAGAAATTTTGATAGGGGTTTAGTGGAGGTCTCATTAGTTTTCCCTTTTTTAGTCGGGTCCTGATGGGGAAAACTAGTCGGGGCCCCTTCAAGATCGTAACGCTTTTGTCAGTTAGGCCCCAACTATATGTTCTAGTCGGGGCCTAGTGGGAATCGCCCTTCCACAGCCCTATCAAAGAAAGGGCCCTGTTGTGGCCTTAAAAACGTGAAAAAATCGATTTAAAGCCTTAAAAATGAGAAAAAACCGATTTAAAGCCTTAAAAACCGTTTTTTCTCGTTTTTAAGGCTTTAAATCGGGTTTTTCTCGTTTTTAAGGCTTTAAATCAGTTTTTTCTCGTTTTTAAGGCTTTAAATTGGTAGACAAAAACAAAATCATACGAAATCAACAATTTTTACATAGAGCAAAAATATTTTTACGAAATGAACCCAAAAATATCTAAATTTAACCAAAGCAAATGACAGAAATGACAGAAAACCAAAAATAAAGTTGTTTTACAATAATTATACATATATATATAATCAAAAGTACAGATTAAAAGAATTATAATTCAATAACAATAAACTTTCGAAATACACAAAATTAAAGTATTTTTAAAATTTCGCGCGACTTTCATTCGATAATTGAATATTCGAGATATCGAGGTTCTAACAAAAAAATCGATTAAAAGCCTTAAAAACGAGAAAAAACCGATTTAAAGCCTCAAAAACGAGAAAAAACCAATTTAAAGCCTTAAAACGAGGAAAAACCGATTTAAAGACTCAAAAACGAGAAAAAACAGATTTAAAGCCTTAAAAACGTGAAAAAATCGATTTAAAGATTTAAAAACGAGAAAAAACCGATTTAAAGCCTTAAAAACCGCTTTTTCGCTCAAAATTTCTCCTTATATCGTCTCAAATACATCGCTAGAAATAAACATAAAATTATATTTGTTTATATTGAACTTTATTTTAATCTATAAATATTAAACAATATCGTTATGACATATATAACTTCATCCGAAAAAGTTGAATAACAATAATTAATATAATTATTATTTATTAGTTCACAGGTGAACTAATAAAGATATTTTTTACACAAATTTAATGAACAAGAAGCAACTTTAACATACTAAACAAATTAAAACTGCGTAGATCATTAATTTATGTGTAAGAAATTTCCCACTAGCGCCAGACAGGGCGCTGATTAGTTTTTTCTAGACTAGAACTTCTAATCCGGGCCACGCTAGAACCCTACTTTAAATGGGGAAAGATAGGGAAATTTCTTGTAGTTAGTCAATAAGTGACTGGAAATTATAAATGATTCGCAAATAAGTATTATAGAAATCGCGGAGGCCGAGGATCTCGTGTGGCATCAGCGAAACGGAAGTTACGCTGAAGCGCGTGCAATTATGAAATAACCTAAATTCAAGGCGGTTCGCAATTCGAGTTAAGATCGTTTCGCCGAGAAGCTGTTACACCGTATATCGTATAGCGAGGAGGGAAATAACCAATTATTAAGAGGAGTGCATGTGGGCCGAATAACCCGTGTGCTTCAGTTACCGCCTGCCTGACTGCTTGTGTCACCTACTTTAGAATGAATTCTGTCTCACACTCTTTACTTACCCTCTGGCACCTCAGTGCTAAAAGGCCTCGGATGCCTGGATGCAGTACGAATACTCCGTATTTCTATATCGCCACTTTGATCTCCATTTTTACGTTTTTTTTTACTCCTCTTCGTTACCACCCCAACGACGCCTTTCAGAGAACTTTCGTTTTTATCATTTTTCTTTTAGTCTTTAGAGACTTCTTATTTGAAAGTGAGTTTCTGAAATTAGGATTTTTTTGTTACCGAATTAACTTCTTCAGGGTTTCTAAACTTCAATTCCAAGTTTCAATTGTTAACACAATTGAAGTTAATTTGTTAACACATTGCAGGGTGCACAGCGTAAAATGAGTTCAAAAAAGGGAAAATAGGGTGATTTTTTTCACAAAAAAGGGGAGAGATTAAACAATAATTTTTACACGTAGAAAAGAAGGAAAAAATGTTTTTTTTTTTTAAGGAAATTTTATATTTTTGTTCAGCTCTATATAATTATAATGTTCTATTTAGTCAATTTTCTAAATCTACACAAAAAGCATATTAATAATTATTGTTTTGTTTACAGAGAAACAGAATTATCTTAAAATAGAGACTAACTCCTACACGTTTTTCTTAAGGGCATGTGATACTTCACCATAAGAGCAATTTAGTTTCCGCAACTTTATGTTCGCAATAATAAATATTTTTCACTAAAACTAGGCCATTTAGTCTGTATTAAACGGAGGTAAATGGTCTAGTTTTAGTGAACAATATTTATTATTGCGAACGTAAAGTTGCGGAAACTAAATTGCTCTTATGGAAACGTATCACATGCCCTTAATGCAATCTATAAATTTTATAAGTCTATGTGAGATATAAATTTATAAAAACATTTTTTGATTTTTTTTTTATCTTGAATTTCTAATGTAACTTGTATGTATTTAAGAATCTAAGCGAAATACGTTAACGTTTTTTTGGCCCACAATGTTGGAAAACAGAAATATCCTTTAATTTAATTTTGTTGATTTTTATATTTCTTAAAGTTGTGAACCAAAAAATGTTTTTATAAATCTATATTTCATTAAGAAAAACGTGTAGAAGTCAAATCTCTAGTTTAAGATAATTTTGTGTACATTTATAAAATTGACTGAAAAAAACAATTTTAATTAAAAAGGGGGAAAAGGTGGAAGATTTTCGAAAATAGGAGAAAAAGGGAAAACTCTCAAAAAAGAGGAATTTCTTTAAAAAAGGGGAAGACTATGCATCCTGACATTGATGTTTTCTATTTGTGTTTTAAAACATTTCAAGTTTGCACACTTCTGTTAGTATCTAGTAACTGTATAAAAACTGGTTTTCTATAATTACTTAATTTTTTCTCCCATCTTCTGAGTGCTTTAGAGACTGTTTATACTCAGAATATTTTTATTTTTTTCCCTAGGCTATCTTTTACCAGATCTTTTTTTAGCTTCTTACATCATCTAACGTTTTCAGTGTCCGGCGATAAAGAGCACATAACATTGAATGCGCGAACGAGAAACTGCCGCAATTAACCAATGCTAAGTAGGAAAAGCGTGATCTCGAGCTGTTGAGAAAGTAATGCGGCTCTGATTCAATTTTATGGGAAGAGCCGACCACGTTATAAATTATAAAATCAGAAAGGAAACTTGGATGCCTTCTTTAAGCTTTAAATTTCTTTCTATGATACACTTAAACTATTGCATTATCTTTAAATTACTACGTCAACAGAAATGTGGATTTCCGGGCGGAAGTTTTTTCAATTTTTTGTCACGAATATAAGATCACTCGAGGGAGGAGGAAAAACTGTGTAAGATCGGAGTTTGATGAAGTGATTTGTCATCCTTAAGTGTTTAAATTTCCATCCCTAGGGGACCATCTGCGGAAAGGCCCCTTGAGGCCAATCTGTTATGGTTTACATCAAGAGTCAAACCCAAAATAGCATATTAGGGACTTGTTTAGAAAAAAGGATCGGTTCCCGATTTTTAAACAGTATTACAGAAGTTCAGTTTTCATCCAATTGCCAATTCATCAATTATATTGTCTACGATTTTTACTCGGGGTCCATTTGACCTCAGGCGAAGTTTGAGGTCTAATATCTAAAATTTTCTTTAAAAAAATTTTTTTTAGTGTTATATAATTTCACCAAAACTGCTTCACTTCAATCATCAAAATAAAAATATGGTTTTTTTGATGGATCATTATAAATGATTTTTTTCTTAAAAGTATACTATCTTTCAAGTACAAAACCAAAATATTTCCACTTTATCTCAAAAATTGAATTTTTTATGAATTTTTATGTGAAAAAGTTAAAATTTTGACAAATCTTTTCTTTGTATTTTTTCGTTATGAAAAAAATATTTAGAATATCTTTTTTATGCACTTTACTGTGTTTATTTTGAGGCGCATGAATATTCCCCAAATTTCGTATAACCTAACTTATTTCATTTAGTCGAAAATCAAGTTATCGAACACCTATTTACCATATTTTTTATTTATCCGAATTGTCAACTGACATAATTTTCATTTTCTCTAATAACCAAATAGCCTAATTTTCATTTGCACGAATTCGCATTTTTCATATTTTTCGTTTATTCGAGTTAGTATTCAATTTATAATTTTGATATTCCCGAATAAGCATACAACCTAATATTCATTCACTCCAATCGCCATTTGTCATAATCCTCATTCTTCCGAATCTTCATGTGACCGAAATTGCATTTGGCATACTACCAATCACCATAACAATAATGGCGCGAAATTCAAAAATAACCAATCAGAATTATTTTAAATTCGAGTGAAAAATTCTGATTGGCTATTTTTGAATTTCGCGCCATTATTGTTATGATGGATTGGTAGTATGCCAAATGCAATTTCGGTCACATGAAGATTCGGAAGAGTGAGCATTATGACAAATGACGATTGGAGTGAATGAATATTAGGTTGTGTGCTTATTCGGGAATATCAAAATTAAGTTGAATACTAACTCGAATAAACGAAAAATATGAAAAATGCGAATTCGTGCAAATGAAAATTAGGCTATTTGGTTATTAGAGAAAATGAAAATTATGTCAGTAATTCGGATAAATAAAAAATATGGTAAATAGGTGTTCGATAACTTGATTTTCGACTAAATGAAAGTAAGGTTATATGAAATTTGGGGAATATTCATGCGCCTCGTTTATTTTCTCCCTGATTCTTAATCCCTGCTCTACGAGCGGATTAACCATCTTCCCGAGGCGTTAACAAGTTGATCCCGACATTATTTACTCCTCTGGTGCAGAAAAGCGCAAGCAACCCTAAAACCCTTTGCGGACTCCAGTGCAACGAGTCATGAAATACCAGTGTTTCCGCTCAGGATTGGGTTCATTGTCAGGAAGATGGTTGTGCCCAGCTTGATCTCGGACGCGTGCCCGGCACGTGTCTCTTGAAAAAACCGCCCTAACTTGAATTTATCCAGTCTCAAGTGAGAAGGAGAGCAACGTGAGCAACCATCTCACAGCTGCGCCTCGTCCAAACATGAAAATTCATGTGTACTCATAAATAACTTAAAATCAGTGTTATTCTTAAATTAAAAAATCAGCCTCTCTTGACGAAGGACTGGAAAGTGAAAATACACCCTAGCTCATATTCCCGGGTTTCAACCCTCGAGGAGTCTGTCTAAATTCTCAATTCAAAATATTAGATACACCCACGTACCCTGTTGAAATTCCCCAACCCTCAGCGACCACCAGCTGAAACTAGACCAAGACTGACTATGACTATGTATTCCGGATGCGAACTTAAGGGAGAAAGGGGAAGAAAACTGGTCGTGTGCCAGATAGAGGGGAAGGTGATGCAGGGTTGCCAAGCCGAAAAAAAACTATTGGTTCTAAGCGGCGAGACGATTGGAGTTAATGCTGCTGTTTTCCCCTTTTTTTTTTAAACGAAAAAATATCCGGTCCTAACACTTTTTTTGAAGTATATATGTTTCATAAGTCTTGGGGGAGATTATAACTGTTTATGAAGGGTCGGATTTTTTCTTTTGAATATATTTAGTTAGAAGGCAACTAACCTCTGACTTAACTACAGTCTACAGATCCAATTCATCATAAAATAATAATAGATGCATATGTTTTTGCGCATGAAAAAAGTATTGAATCAATTCTTTAAACCCGAAGGCGTATGCATACCTGAAATGGAGACAGTTGGAGCTATTATGTGTTCTAGAATCGAAATTTAAACACAAAGTATCGAAAATCCCTGGATTTGGCCGAACGTCGGGGATTGCGGGGCGTGCAAAGTTAAACCCAGCGAAAAACAGGTATAATAATGGTTGCTATAGTGCATTCGGCAGCTGCAAACCATGAATACACATTACACACACGACATGTGCGATGCCTTCTTCTTGGGAGTGCGAGCATGAGCATATAAGCGCGAGCACGATGGAGGGCCCATTTAGCAGAAGACATACCCTATAAGAGTCCATAGATGTGTTGCCACGCCCTCACATATTTGTAAAAAAAAAGGCCACACATTCACACACGTATCCATACATATATTAGTCAATAATCATACAATATATATTCAATAAAGGATACCATATGCATATATATTTTTCTAGATCTATGAAACGATATTTAAGATTCCTGTGATCTATTCACTGATCCAATCCTTCAGACGGTAGACATAAATATAAAGTATAGACTGTGACCACTTTCCATCAGCAAAACCCTAACCCCTAGGGAGGAGTACCTTTTCCACCTTCGGGACGCTTCAGACATTCAGTTATCCTCAAATAGTCATGCTGTGAACGATTTGTTCCGAGGTTCAAAGTCCGAGACTGAGATTAGGTGAGAGAAAATCACTCCTGAGAATCTGACGAGTTTCAATTATTCAAATTAGGGCAGGGGTGAATTAATGAACGGATAAGCGACGGGGTGTCCAGAATGGGGAAACGAAGGGTGTGGAGTTGTTTGTTTTTGGCTCGAGACCAAGAGAGCGGAACGGTGACTTTTATCCATCAGGTGAGAAGCAAGTGAAAATGAATTAGGAAAGACACACGGAGAAGAAAAGTGCATTGAATCAAGTCGACGGATTTACTTGGCGATTTTTCTTGAGAGAAGTCATTCTTTTCTAAGTACAAGACACCGATTTTCTTGAATCAAGAAAATAATTAATTCAGTGAAATTACTTGGATCAAGAACATATGTATTTCAAGAAAATAACTATTGAATTAATTTGTTTAATTGCAAGTATTTGTTTGAACTTAAAGAAAGTATTGGATCTAGTATATTTGAGCCGTTCGCTCAAAGAACCACCTAAGTCGACTTATAGTAGGTCGTTTTTCGGATTCTCTCGTTAATATGTCGACTACTACCCCAATAAGTATACCTGTCGAGTTTTGTAGTATTCTGCAAAAATGTAAGCAACGAAGGATCAGACGATGCCGAATCTAATGGTGATAGTGAATAAACGTAATTTTTTCATGACAAATTATTTGGTATAATAAGAATAATAATTATTATTTTACAATTATAAAAAGTAATAAAAATATTATATTTTATCGCATTGTTATATTGCTACTGTAATTCCTAAGTGACGAATAAATTTCTAGGATGTACTTCATTTTGTTTTGTTTACAGCTACATGCGACTACTCAAAAATAAATTTAGTGCTTTTTTATTAAACAAATTAAACAATGATGACGTTATAAATGATTTACGTCAAAAGCGTTGCGTATGGAATTTCATTTGTTATATAAGCGTTAAAATTTACAAATATCGATTAATTATAAGTATATCCATAATATATTTGCAAATCAACCATGTTCTTAATTAATAATTGTTTTTTGTAGATTCTACAGATTTTTTTTCTACGTGGACACAATTGTATTGTCACAATACTATATATTCTTAAATTAAGAAAATATGCACTTGTTCCAAGCATATGGTACCAAGTACATATTTTCTTGCATCAAGTACATTATTTCATTATATAATAGTCCCCATTCGTACCCATCTTTGACTTGAACCAAGTACAATTTACTTGATCCAAGAACATTTGGTCTTCCGTGTATATATTTCAAGAAGTAGGTGTGATCGGACACTTCTATAGTTGTCATATACGATTTCAATTTGAAATTGATCATTGAATATGTAACGAATGCGCATATGCTGATAGAAATGTGCCTGGAATTCGATTCAGCGAAGTTCTCGACAAAGTTAAAGAAATAATATTGAAGCATATAAAAAAAAAACTCGAGGGCAGGTAATAGAGCCGAAAATTCGTTTAGGAAAGATGCGTGTACCTATACACGTATGGCAGCTGCGAGTCACTGAATACGCGCACGTGGCACATGTGCCGATCCTCAATTCCTCGTCTTCCACGAGGCATGTGTTCGCACACGATTTTACACATATGAGCATTGAATCGAAAAATTATGAAAATATGTTTGTTCAATAGTATAGCAGCGTTCATAAGGGCTATGTATTATATCGGAGCATTGTCCATGTAACGCCATAGAATATGTCATTAAATTCATAAAATGAAATATTAGTAGCCAATAGTAAATCTAGGATTTCGATTTTACTATCTAGGTTCTCATGGTTCTAACGTTTTAACGATGACAAATGACTTGGAATCCGTGCCTGTGACAAATTATATAAGATATATAAGTTTTAAAGGCTGAAGAACGCAGAGATTTTAGTAGGCGGATTATTGTATTTTTCTCACGAGAAAGTAGGACGAAACACTTAAATCGTGGTGTTTTCTTAGTTTCAGACACGTCATGGAGCATGATCAGTATGAAGCGAGAGTCGCGACGTACTCGACTTCTTTTCTGCAAGTAGGCCTTTGTAGATAATGCGCGTTCCTCATTTTAGTCACGACTGTCGAAGAATTTCATCGATATAAATTCAATTCTTTTTTCCTTAAAGAGTTTATGCTTTCAGTTAAAAAACATACCTTGTACTTCCATCATTTCATGTGAATAAAGTTTCGAACATTCATTGAACGACTGAATTTACTATTTAAAATAGTCAATATGCGCTCTGAATGTGTTTTTTCTGGAATTCAGTAACTTTTACTATTTAAAATTGTAATTTTTGCTAAGAAAATCTTAAACCCTGCTATTTTCTTTGTAAAAGTTACAATTTGAAATGGTAAATTCAGCCATTTTTTTAATTTTATTTTTTTCGTGTTTCCACGCCGAGAAATGTTTATATAGTTATTAATTATAGGGTCATTTTCTCGACATTTGTTATTTTTCGTAAGGGGTGCTTTTTGGGGGTGGTCGAAAGTGTTGATTTAATTGTAGGATTTCTTCGGATTACGACTGTTAGAGGCTTGAACAATTTTTTCTCTGAATAAATGTTAATTTTAACAACTTTAAAATTGCACACACGGAGAAAAATGGATACTCAACGGTAGTATCTGGATATTATGACTGAGTATCTTTGCGACTTAACTATAGAAAAGCTATCTAAATACTCAAATTTAGTATCTGCATATTATCAAAGAGAGATACTCAAAATGAGTATCAAAGATATTAAGAGTGAGTAACTTAGATACTAAATACGAATATCCTATGGTTTAACACTACAGTATCTGAAATAATATACCTGAGTATCAGTGATATCCAAATTTTTTTTTTAATTTTTCAGGAAAATTAATAATAATTAAAATAATTTATGAATAAATAATAATACAAAATTCAAATTCAATAGTGTTTATTATATTATTTATTATTATACAATTGACAATATACAATATGACAATATACAATATACAATATGACGCTTTTTCGAATTTTATCTTTATACCTTGGAATCTTTGTAGTATGAAGTCTCCATAATTCCAGGAGCTGATAACGTCCAAAAAACCGGTAGGCTGCTCCATTTTTCTGCACAAAAGATGTGAAAATCTAAAATTGAAAAAAGGGAAAAAATGTTGACAATTACATGAATCATCATAATTTAGATTACGTTTGTTACATTCTCATCAGAGAATATGTATTATTTTTACATATCATGCTTTCATTAAATTTTGGTCAAGAAATTTAGAGTCTAATTTTATAGAGTTAGTTATTAAAATATAAGAAATTATATATACTTACTCAATTTCACTAAATATATTTCATGAACACCACGTCGTTGACAGTGGAATTATACATATGCGCATGTGCGCAATAAAATGAGTATCTACAGATATTGCGGTTTATACAAATTTGAATATCTAGTGATACTAAACAACAGTATCTTCTATTTGTAATAGATACAATGTGGTAATATCTAGATATTGTACCATAGTATCTTGCATTTAAATATCTACATTTGAGTATCCATTTTTCTCTGTGAAGTGCACAAATTTTTAAAATACATGTAAGCTGCTATAAGGAAAATAAAAAACCGTAAACTGCTCTTCAAGATAGTAGAAAAATGAATGCTTTGTTTTTAAGATATATCTTAAACCTGTGAAATCAGGGCGATAAGGATTGTTATCAGCCTCGGATAAGCTTCAATCGCACCTGTGTCGCACAGAATAGTGCTTGTGCTCCAAGAGAACAAAAAAGAGATAATCTAACAATAAGATAAGAGTCCTGATAAAAAGATTTACAAGAACCCATAACTCTTTGTATCAACGACAAAAATGAGGTATACACTAAAATAACTTGACATATTTTTAACGCTTATTGAAAAGTGTATAAAAACAGAGTTTAGTCTCTAACTGTGTAATTTTCTCTTTGGGGTAGGAAGCATTCGCCACATGTTGAATTGGCGAATTTTTTGTTTTCTTCAAAGGCAGGTAGCGTGAAATCACCAAGTGTCATATGACATGCGCATCAAAAACTGATACAGGTGTAAAAAATACAGCAACTTGAAGCTTCAGAATTCTACTACGTATAATGTTGAATGTTTTCGGAAATTTGTATTCTCAGATAGAAGTAATAAGGATAATGAATGGACATTAAAACACGATGAAATTCTTTTAAAAATGAATAATATCTTGTTAGGCGGTTCATCATCATCACATTGTGCAGGATCAGTTATTGTGTATCATGATGTATCAAATATAACACAAAAAAGTATGACGATGGCCTCGTGATATGAGTATCGATGGCAGGCAGAGCACATGGTTTGCATCGGCATAGGAAGCCGCAGATGGTTCTTCCTTGCACGATTATGGTTGTTTTTTGCCTGATCGTGCCTGACCGATGTCTGAGGTACTCTGTAACTTTTCGATAATTTTTTTCGCTATAAGGCATACTACCACAGGGCCAAGTTCATTGGACTTACAACAACCCTCGAAAACTTCCTACCAACTTCTATAAAAGAATTCCCTCGAACTAAATATGTACAAGAAGATCAAAATTGATAAGCTGCAGTCAATTATCATAGAATATCATAAATTGGATGCATGTTGCTCAAAATGGAATTAAACAAGATCGTATTTAGCATCGATGAGAAAAAAATTCGATTTGGTTCAGGTAATAGACTGAATTGAGTAAATCCCAAATTCCAAGAAACATTAGACATCAGGAGAGGTAAATCACTTAACACGGGATCGACCCTTCTCGACTTGAAGGCGGGATCGTAATTACGGTCATTACGTAAAAATCGTACTGTTGTTGTACTCGTAATGGGCTAGGGTCGAGTTTGAGGAACATCAGGTCAGCGTGGATCACTTCTGCTAAAGAGCAAGACGAAAATTTTAAGGATCCGTGGAAAAAGGTGGTTTTGAGCGATTTCGAACTGTCATTTTTCGGTCGGTGAAAGTCGGTCTGCTAATCGCGTGTCGTTAGGTGATTATCTCGCCGACTAATTAAAGCGGTAGCCATCTCGAAACTAGTTAGTCTTGTTTAGCTGCTTGGGAGGTCAAAGAATTTTTAATCAATGTCTGTATACGTGAACATTTAGAGCATAAACTCCCAGTTCCTAAATTTCCGAACAACAATAACAACAACATGCAAGGAAATTGTGTGGTGGTTTTTGAGTCATCATGTCGGTCCAATTCAATTAGAAGATGGCCATTGGTCACTAATCACATACTATATGGTCCCTCGTCGATTTTCGGGGCGAACAATGTAACGCGATTTCGGTATTGACGTTTCCCCCCTTTGGCCTCCAAATTGGGGAAGCAATGCATTGTACGAAAACGAGTCTGGGGTCGATTGGACCAGTCATCGTTGACGTATATCTCGACAAAATGATCATCGACCTTGGCAAATAAATTAAGCCATTCGTCGACTAGGGTTTGTGCACAAAGCGGAATAATAAACCTGAACTGAAATGCCCCTTAGCATCTCTCTTTTCCGTCTGCTTAGTGTTCACCACACTGGACCCAATCGGCAAATGAAACGGAATAAATATAAGAGGATCAGTAAAATAGGTGGGTCGTGAAACCTCCTAAATAAGAGAAGACGAAATTACCCTCAATTGGCACTCAAGGTTGTTGTCCCGAGTGTCATCCTTTGCCCAAAAATGAAGCTTTTGAAAGTAGAACGCAGAAGATGTATTTCTCTTTTTGGGAAGAATAATCGAGATTGATCCGCGATTGCATGGATGGAGAAAGGAATGAATTGTGTCTGATCTCTGGGGTCTCTTGAAGAAATGTGTAGCGTGGGATTCTTGAAAATCGAGGGCTGCATAACTTCGAGTTTCGATGTGGAAAATTGAAAATTGTAAGATATTTATATGGGTGATTCTCCAGAAACAGGGCACTTTTGATGAGGGCAACTTTTTTTGGAAAAATATTCTAAAATAGGTTTTTATTTGTATCAGGCCCATTCATTAGTTCTAGGATAAGCAATTATTGAAATATTTGAGCTTAAAAAAATTTTTTTCAATTTTTTTAAACAGTTTTGCAAAACTCATATATAACCTATAAAATGACGTATTAAGAAGAATAAAACTCCTTTTGAAGGTTATATGTAATTTGTACGAAGTTTCAAAGATTGCTAAAAACTATAATATATTTACGTAATATATTTTCTTCTAATGACATAATGAATTAATAAACTTACCAAATAAACAGTCTTCATTAAAAAAAAATACACTGAAATACACGTTGTCAAAACCGACTCAGGACCGAATCACAGCTCGTGGAGCGAGGCCCCAAATTATTAATAATCTTTACCTTTCGAACTTCTCCATGACAAAATGGATTAGATATTTAGCTCCTTAACATTTTCAAGTATTTCCGAATAAAATAATGTTAATAGGATGCTTTTTTTTATTGAAAAATCATGAGGCGCAAGGCGAATTTATTTGTGTTTCATCCCTGACTTTACATTCTGGAACGTGTAATGACGGGACGTGTAATGACAATCTACGAAAAAACATTAATTGTACTTGTTTGAAAGGTGCAATTAAAAAGTCCTTTAGAGAAATTATTCACTATTACTCCTTTTAAAGATGTGTTAGGTTACAATTCATATATTTTACCGAAAAGTGTGATTTTACCCTGGAGCGTGTAATGACACATAATAAAAATACGCTAAGGTTTAACACGTTTTATGTTAGTTTAAAGGTAAATCTTTTAAATTTTACGATTGATTCATACACAGATGTGATACTTACACTTATTTATTAAAGACTTACAGTTATTCTGGTTAAAATAACGAAAAAAATCGACAAAAACTCATCATATTGTCATTACACGTCCCAGAAAAAACAGTGTGGAGGAAAATTTTCAACTTAAAATTCTCTTATTTTTAAGTGCAACAAAATAAAAATCTATACACAGGAATAATAGTTTTTGATACATACTTTTTAAAGGTACCAGTGAAAAATTATATTTTATTATGCTTGGTTTCGAAAATCCTCCTCAAAGTTAGCAATTTGTAAGTGGGGAACAAGGAAAAGCTGGAAAAGGCCCTTTTTCAAGCATTCAATGCTTGTTTAATATATTTTCCGGGTAAAAAAACCTGTGTTTAACTTATGCTTTTGTTTCGTGTTATTAAAACAGTTAAGTTTACCAAATTATAAAGCAATTCAATAAATATTCACAAAGATAATACACGGGGAATCAAAAGTGCCCTGTTTGTGGAGAATCACCCATATGAGCCCCTCTAAAAATTGAATTCTCATTTTATCGGTAAACAAAAATTAATAAATAAAATACGAGTCGGATTTTAAATTTAACGATGGAGAATTTTTGGTACAAAATTAAGAAAGCTGAGAGGCTTTGGCGGCTTATTGTGAAGTCGTTTGCAAAAAGTGATTTCAATAAGCAAACGAGTTACAGTACCTGTCTACTAACCGAGTAAGGGAGCTGTGTAAGAGGTCGTTCAAATATCCGATCGGTCGGTGTTCCAGTATCACAAAACGGAGCAACTGCACCGGGATAATTGGACGGCGGGAAAATTAAAGGGAACCCTTTCTGGACCCCTCAGCGAGTGGAACGAGGCGGAATAATCCCCCTTGTTTTTAAGAGATTAGGTCGTTAAGTTCCGAGTCTCTTCGAAAACACTTTTCCAACGAGGCACCTGTTTATATCCAGTCCATCCTATTTGACGACCTCATTCTCTTCAGCAAAAATCAATCCATAAGTGAATTTCAAATATGGAAGCTTCCAATATATCAAATTGTGACGTGCAATCTAAGATAATCTGAATGCCAATCACAAAATGCGTAAGACTCTTCCTTAAGCGGTAATTCTTATCAAATCTTAACCCGTGTCACGGACTAGGATATAAATCATATTGGCATAAACATCGTTGACCTAGATGCGATAATAGGTAACCGTCCAACTAGACCTGCAGTCTTGCGGCAGTGATTTGCATATCAGGGTTATCCGCTTATTTTCAGACATGTCCAGATAACATTCGTAAAACAAATCAAGGGTCTAAAAGTCACGAATGTTCATCTCTATGGTCAATTTTCTGATTTGATGTCTATAACGTAAACTGTTCAGTTTTCAAAGAATAAGAATGAAATGTTCTCTGGAATATTTTCAAATTTTCCATTTACTTTGAATGATTGATTTCAAGATTGTTAAAAGGAAAGTGTTAAAAAAAATTGACCAAATTAGTTTAAAAGAATTAAATTGTTATAAAAGGGAAAATAGAAGAGACTCTAAGTCTATATTTAAGTAGGCTCTTTAGGGAATAGAACTAATTTTTGCGGACAATCAGTAGCACCTTCGCGTACATAAGACGTTCGGGTCTCACCAAATATTGATTCTCAAGCAACTCGAAATGGATACGGAAGCCTGAAGAACGTCGGAATTTTCTGACAGGGCTAGGTGGTCAGGTCCGTCTTACTATTCCATGAAAAGAAACTGTGACAAACAACCTTATGGGAACTTAAGGTGCAACCTAGTCTTCTAAAACATTTGGATATGGAGCTTTAAAATATGGATCTTTGGGCTTAAGATTTAAATCTTAAGGTTTAACCTTTGTACGTGGAGCTTCAACATCTGGATCTCTAGGTTTCATATTTGGATTTCCAGTCTTAACATTGACATGAAGGTTTCATGACCTCTCTGACTTGACTCTTGGATCTTAGATCTTATGGTGCAACCTTCGATATAACCAGCCTTGGTTATACCTTCATCTGAACCCAAATTCCTCGTTTTGAAAATGGACAAGATTGGTCGACCGTTGTCGAAAGTGGAAGTCAAAAGCGGAAGAAAAGAATGCGCCGCCGTTCTTGGCGCATAGAGTGAAGCGTTCGATGCACATGATAGTCGGGCGGTGTAATATTACAGGGCTCGAGGCACTAGGACTCTACTCTTGGGTGTCCGTTGCTCGATCACGTACCGGGTGATACCGATTGTTCGTGTCGGCAATGTGTAAAAGGTGAAAACGACGCGAGCGCCACGTGTGGTCTATGCTAAAAGGCGCCTACATCTATTCCAAAGCAAAACAAGTTCGCACCCACTGCGACAAACTCCACAGGAGTCGCCCCAAAACCGACAAAGTGACGAATCAGAAAATCAATATTGGGCTTCCTTGCTTCTTGCCGAAAGATCACACTCTTTGTAATCTTTTTTGCATTTAATGTTCTGTATTAAAAACCAAGAAATCAAGGTCCAAAGGCTGTTCATTAGCGACAAATCGTGGTCAGCGATACTGAGTCGGTAATTGCTAAAGAACAAAGAAAGGAAAATTGCTGGGGGCTGTAGGAGTGTTCGGGAATCGTCTGGCCTTCCGGTTGGGACTTCTCCACTCCACGTCACCCGATATAACGAGGAGTAGTCGAAAGAGGGAGAAAAAGTGAGTAACTAAGGGTTTTCAATAAAAAGAGAAGGACGAGGAGAAACTGAAGATGGAAAGAGAGTGTGGTCGCCCTTCGTGGTACTATAGTGGGAGCCAAAAGCAGAGGGTGGTTCTGTTCGGTTCCATGGTAATTCACAGTACCCCATGAAACACCTGGCTTGTCTCAGTCTATCCACTCCCTATATTTCATATCTCTGATCCTTGTCATATTATCCTAAATACTGACGTTTGACCTTCTTCTTAAAAAATTAGATACCAAAATCGTAAAAATGTTTTACAAATATTTCGAAGGGATATCCTAATCCGATAAAAATAAAATAAAAAAAATAAAATGAATTCAAGGAATCGAGGGAAAGGTCTATTATTTGATTCTCAAGAAAGTCAGGGTGTTAAAGATGTCTTTCAGGGGTAAATCTTGATTTGACTTGTGCAAACACGTTTGGGCTCGCGTTTGGGTCGTTAGGTGCTTAAGAGCCACTGTGTCAAATTTAAAATCCACTTTTCCAGTAAAAACCCAAGCCCCCAAATCCGTTTATTTTTCCTCGCCGCCCCCACATTTTGAGGTAAAGCTCATTTTTTTCTAAGCTTGTCGCCGCTGGTCGTTACCATTGTAGAGGTAGTTTGGTAATGGTGGCGCTACAATGCGAGATCTGACATTTCTCGTAGGACCACCACGCAGGAGCCCACCGCCATGTGAAACCCATGAATTGAAACGACAAATAAGGATTCCGCTTCATTGGCCAGTGAGGTTAATATGGCAATTTGGGAGAAAAGGTCTTCACTGTCGGCTCGTTTGACGGGCATGCGGATATTTCATCTCTCTCTGTAACGAGCGGGTGGCCCAAGCTCCTGAGGGGGGAAAAAGGCAGGGGGGGGGGGCCCAATGGGGTTTGAAAGTGAACGTGAAATTGGCGAGAGTGCCTTTTTAGAACCGTTTTGATAGCCTAACTATACCTGTAGAAAAACGTTCCAAACAAGGTTTCGCCATTATGAGTCTAAAGCAATTTTTATTATAACTGTTGTTTGTCTGAGAATTAGGAAATGTCTACATCAAATTTTGGAATGAAATATCCATCAAGATAGACAGGTATGTTTGATTTTGTAAGTGGTCCCACGATTGTGAACGGTAGTGTGTCTAATTTCTCACAATGGGTGGAATTTCTCTATCAAATAATTCGAGGACGCGTCTGATATAGGAACTGATTTATGTCGAGAATAAGTGTCAGTGGGTAACGAATAGCAATCCGTTTTCGACCACCTTTCGGCGACGGGCGCCTAATTGGCTTTAGTGCCGAACCCGAAGAGAGTCAAACCTTCTATCTACATCTACATCTTGGATATCTTTCACGTAAGTCCAAAGGAATGCAGGTTGACGCGATAAGAAAAAGTCGAGGTATTGTTGCTCGCCTTCGACGATGCCGCAGCGATGTATAGCTCTTCAAAAAAAGAAGGAAACCTTGTAACGATGCAGAAAATAGAATACCTATATGTGATACTGTACATTGCACATCAATTAATTTATTCTGCATCATTAGTCTTTCCTTCAAAGCACACAGATATATAATTACTCGGTGGGGAATTTTAATTCCGGGTATGGATTTTCTTGAAATTGAAAAGATACGTATTTGGTTTGAATTGTAAATTCAAGTTGGGACAAGTTCTGCATAAATCGATATGAATAATTGGAGATTGTGAAAAAGAAGAGACAAGATAATTTATCCAGTTGTCTTTGAGTGACCGACGTTGTCACGTGGGTGAGGACAGTCATCCAAGTCAAGGATGTGTCTGCATGTATTTTACGAAAGAATACGACATAGAGCAACCGACATCCTCATCGAGACCTCGTCATTTGTAATGCAAAGTTCGATTCTTGGAAACAATGTTCGGCATTATTGTCCCGTGTATATAAACCTTCTTTCGTAGTCGATCGTAAAACTTGTATCGTGTCAGGAAGCCCAAGTATTTTTATCGCCAAGCCCGAAGATCTTACCAAGTGGCAAAAACTTTGCATGATAAAGAAACGTATAAATTACTAAATCGAGAACGAGGTTTCCATTTAAGAATTTTCGGTCATACACAAAGACAGAAGAAAAGATTTTTTTTTTATTAAATTGATAATCGATGATTCGCAAAAGCGCCGCCGTCAACGTCACTTCCTGGAAACGAATGTGTAAGTTGGGATGCGTTCTTGAACGAGAGACGAGACGGTCGTAAGATCCTCGTCGTGTTATGGGAACTAAAAAGTCGCCGTCGGGGTATAAATAGAATTGTATTTAAATCCCGAAATAAGGGCAACGACATTCGTATTTGGACAACCGACAGACTAGGACGTCCGCTCCACGTCTCACTTTATTTAAGACGAGAAAAAAATTCAAAAAAAAAAAAAAAAAAATGGAAGAATATAAGTGCTGTTATGATAGATAGGAGTTATTGGTACAGTCTTTTAGATTTCGACCTTGGCAATGAAGAGATCCATTACTCATTGACTTTTGGCTCGCTTTAGGTTGTGTGAAGAGTATATAATCTCTCGATAGATGTATATCTGACTTAAAATTCAAACGTTTATTAATCAACTTGTTTCTGTTAATTAAGAATAGTTAATTCCCATTGATATTTTGTAAACGTTACAAGTGTGAAAATTAGTGGTTTGCTGGACTCGCTTTCGAGCACGATGCCTCGCTGGGAGATGAACGGGCGATCTAATTAGCCCCGGAGCGTCTTAATTATAAACCGGCGTGTTTAATTAGCATATAAGGTTCCTCGCGCAAGTCCCCATTTTCTCTGCACGCTCATATAGCACGAGGTACATATATACAACGAGGAAGTCAATATCCTCGCACAACGTTCTTAATCTAATTCATTTTTACTGCCCACGCGCTACGCTCGAATCGCGTGATCGACCGAATACTATCGAGAGCATCGAACCAACCCAAAGACCCTACATTACATCATTTTTACAATCTAGACTTGCAAATATTGCCGAAAGACGATTTTTGAATCCTGGTACAAGCAATTAGTATATGAAGTCTCAAGAACGATTAAAATTTACATAAGAAATTGGTGTGTGAAATTATTCATAATGGTTCGCTTGGATAATATTTCAAGATCTTTATGAAGAAAGAGTTATTGGAGGGGTCTATAGAAACTTTATCGCGGCAATTTAGGACAAATTATGCTAGAATTGCAAACGATTTACATGAGGTAGCTTCTACCGGGTTCGTGTCGGGTAGAAATCTGACTTTCAGTTGGGTGCATATGCATATATATTCTGGGTTAATCTTCTTGTACTTTCTGCACGAAAGGCGGCTCTCGATAGCGTTTCTTTTATGTTTTTCCTATTGTAGATTTTCGGTTCCTTATGGATTGACAAAAGTCAATTTATTCATCAAGAGATTAATCCTTTAAGTTTAAATCTGTTCCGATTTATGTCTTTGATTCTCTGAATTTAGCGTCACAGAGTGTGGATCAATGATAGTAAATCAATTCAATCAGGAGGCCTATATTTGCGAATAATTCTTTTTAGCTCGAGGCTATAAAGACACACGACGTCGCAAAACATCGAAACTGGATAATAAATCACGGGCGTTGCATGTCGTGAGATACTTGGTAAGACACGTCCACAGGTACCGATCGGCCTGTGTCGTTTGATCTGCGCTCTAGTCAGGTAAAAATGGGCTAAAAGCCACCACCCACGAATTCTCACTATGAGTTTGTCTCCTCTGTCAAACATGGCATAACTCCCGATTGAGGTGTCCGACAAACTCGAAGAATTGCTCAACTTTCCGAAACAGTCTTTACAGATCCGGGAGCGACAATTCTGACTAGAAATTGTTTAAAATTTCTTGCATATTTTGTTTCTTTTTTATTTTGTTCTTTTTAACTTTTTACAAGCTCTCGTTGATTTTATATTACATAATTGGAATTGGCCAAAAACACACGAAGTTATTAAGAGAAAAAAAAAAGGAAATCGAAAACAGTGGGTGTACTTACGGCGTAAAATGAGTACAAAAAGAGGGAAACAGGGTGATTTTTTTTCATAAAAAAGGGGAGAGATTAAACAATAATTTTTACACGTTGAAAATAAGAAAAAAATGTTTTTTCTGCCCTCCGGCCAGAAAGCGTCAACTTCCCGGCCGCTGCGCTAAACGAAGTTGCCGATTTCTGGCGTCGTCGAGCAGAAAAATAGTATACACACCTAGGCCAGTAAAAAAGAAAGCCTCAGATCACATTTTTGTCAACCTCGGCTTCGCCTCGGTCGACAATTACATGTGATCTGAGACATTTCTTATTTTACTGGCCTAGGTATGTAATATACTATTAAAGGAAATTTTATATTTTTATTCAGCTCTATATAATTATAATGTTCTGTTTAGTCAATTTTCTAAATCTACACAAAAAGCATATTAATAATTATTGTTTTGTTTACAACGTCCCGTGTAGAAATTTCCAAACCTCGCCCAGATCGGTGATGAAACGCCCGACCCGATCAGGCCCCGATCGGGCCAGGTCTGGGCCTGGTCGGGCCGTGTGTTTCATCCCCGGTCTGAAATCCCCCGATTTGGACCCAATCTAGACCCAATCTGGGCCCAGTCAGGGCCACAGAAAAATTTCTACTCGGGGTGGACTAGAGGAACAGAATTGTCTTAAAATAGAGATTAACTTCTATAGTACACGTTTTTCTTAATGCAATCTACGAATTTTATAAGTCTATGTGAGATATAAATTTACAAAAACATTTTTTGATTTTTTCTTATCTTGAATTTCTAATGTAACTTGTATGTATTTAAGAATCTACCCGTGTAGAAATTTTTCTGTGGCCCCTGTCGGGCCCAGATTGGATGATTTCAGATCGGTGATGGAACGCAGAACCAGACCGGGCCCAGATCTGGCTCGATCGTGCTAGGTCTGGGCCCGATCAGGTTCTGCGTTCCATCACCGATCTGGGCCAAGTTTGGGAATTTCTGCACGGGTAAGCGAAGTACGTTAAAGTTTTTTTGGCCCACAATGTTATAAAACTCTTGAAATAAAAAATCTCATAAAATCTTTTAAGAATCAAAAATGACTTAAATTTTTTTAAATTGTATGAGGACTATTAAAATTCCTTACAATCATTTTTAAAATGTAAAAATTACTTAAAGTGTTTACAAGCTTCTTAAAATCCTTTAGAATTCCACGAAAAACTTTAAAATCCCTTAAAATACGTAAAGATCTCTTAAAATTCTTAAAAACCTTTTGAAATTCCGTAAACTTCTACAAACCCCAGTAGAAATTTTTCTATGGCCCCGATCGGGCCCAGATTGGGGAATCTGGCCCCGATTGGGTCCAGATCGGGGGAATTCAGACCAGGGATGAAACACACGGCCCGACCAGGCCCAGACCTGGCCAAACCTGGCCTAATTGGGGCCCGATCGGGCCGGGAGTTTCATCACCGATCTGGGCCAGGTTTGGAAATTTCTACACGGGAAATCTTTTATAAATCATAAAAATTTTGTGAAATTCTTTAAAATTTCATGAAGAAAATTTAAATTCTTTAAAAAAAACTTTAAAATAATCGGAATTTCTTAAAATTCTTACAAACCTTTTAAAATTTTTTTAAATTCCACGGGAATATTTATAATCCCTTATTAAAATCTCTTTAAAATCTTATAAGTTTCTTAAAATCCTTTATAATTTCACGAAAAACTTTAAAATCCCTTAGAATACGTAACAATCTTTTAAAATTTGGGAAAAATTTTCAAAATTCCACCTAATCTTTAAAAAATCATAAAAATCTCGTGAAGTCTTTTAAAATTCCTCAAGGAACTTTAAAATTCCTTAAAATTATCTTAAAAAAAAATTCCTTAAAAATTCCTTAAACTTCCTTAAAAATCTGTTAAAACTTCATGAAGTTCTTTAAAATTCAACTAAATCTTTTAAATATTATGCAAATCTCTTATAATCACTTTCAATTCCTAGAAACCTCTTAAAATTCTTTAAAATTATTGAAAATGTCTTGAAATCATTAGAAGCCTAGAAAATCTCAAAGAATACTTTGAAATTATTTATAATCCTTCAAAATCCTTGGATAGTTTCTAAAATTTGTTAAATATACTATAAAAATTAAATATGTAATACGACAAAAATAACGTAGTTAATATAAATGTCAATTTTTATTTTCCCTGACAACTACTCGCATTTCCCTGACTTCCCTGACATGTGGCCACCCTGTTTAATTTAATTTTTCTGATTTCTATATTCCTCAAAATTGTGAACCAAAAAATGTTTTTATAAATCCATATTTCACTTATAGAATTCGTAGATTGCCTTAAGAGAAACGTGTAGAAATGAAATCTCTATTTTAAGATAATTTTGTGTAGATTTAGAAAATAGAAAAGAACATTTTTATATAAAAAAAGAGTAAAAGGGAGAAGATTTTCGAAAATAGGAGAAAAAAAAAGGAAACCTCTTTGAAAAAAAAAAGGGGGAAGATTGTGCACCCTGACAGTGTGAAAGAATTCCGTTCATCAAAACTAAATTGAGCAGGACGGGTTTTTATCACATTGCTTTTCACTATCCGAGATCAGGAGCGATAGAGTGGGACGAGCATCCAACACTCAACAGTCATACAGGAATGCTCATTAGTCGACCCAGACTCCTAAATCGCCCTTTCACCTCGTAGAGCATAAAACACTCGTCTGCAGCAGTTGACGCGGAATGGTGTCGGGCAAATCTTTTTCTCTCGACGGTATAATAAAGTTATTCTATTAAAGAGAAGATGCATTGGAAACATGGCGTTAAATTCCAAGTACCTTTAAAGACCTTGATACTTCGTAAGTTAAACGTTTCGGAAGAGGTTTTCTATTTGAAATATTGAAATTGAGCCAAACAACTGGAGCTGGTGTGGGTTCAAGTTTAAAGGGACCAAAAGAGGGTAGCTGCAAGTGGCAAATAAGACGTTGAAAATCTTGGGCCCAGCGGGTGGCGTCTGCCTGACCAGGGAACCCAATAATAACGGTACTCATTGTTGCGCGACAATCCCACGCCTGGTACTGTTTGAAACAGGGCGTTACGTCGCATTGTTGTAAATGCACCGCGGCGACTTCTGCAAAGCAGACGACAAACCGTTGTAAAATGTAAAACCATAGCACAACTCTCAGGAGATAAGATTTTCTCATTGCTTCTTTCATCATCGAAAGCATTACTTCCTATAAGAAACAAAACTTGTCACAGCAAATTTCCGAGGAAATTTCTTTCGAAGCTATAGGTGTTGATTGAGAACTTCGGGGTATTTCATTAATCACTAATGTTTCCAGTGATTCGTGTCATTGTTATAATTCAGATAAACTTCGCGAGAAGATGACACGTCGAATTTTATCTCTAGAGTCAGTCAATTGTCGTTGATTGGTTGCAAGTTTGTGATAAAAACTTGACAAACATAGGCGCACCTTACGCACACGGATTTAATGACGTCATGGTTTAAAGTTGCGATACCTGTATGTCCGCCTTTACCTTTATAAAACGATAAATGGAGCGATCAAGTATTCGTCTAGTCTAGAAACCCAAGTTGAGAAATCCGCTTTTTCTAAGTTACCTTTTAGATTCTTTGATACTTTGAGACTAGCTTAAGCTTAATCTCGAAAGGAAAACGTTGAACTGATGAAATCGTCTTTCGATTCGCGACATTTAAAAAAGAAGAAGTGTAGGACGATGAGGAAAAGAGAAGAGAAGAGAAGAGAAGAGAAGATAAAAGAGAGGTTGATTCGCTTATGTTTTTCAGATTGCAAAAGCATAAAGCACCAACGAAAATACATTTTGTCGTGCATCCTCGGTACACAACCTATACTCCATAGAATGATAGCTATTTCCGTTAGGAAGAAAAAAACCTGTGCTACTGTCTGTATAGTTTCTAAAGATAAAGTGTCTGAGGCGTTTCAACTCGAAAATCACTTTGGACCATGAATTCCGATCGGATCAGAGTTCCCTTTGAAAAAAACAACGTTCGAGAATTTTGGACCAATGACATCCGCGAATAAAAAAGGATTCCACGTGAAAAAAGAACATCTTTATCTTCAATTAACTGAACTTTATAAAATTAAACTCTGGGGGAAAGACTTCCTCCGAGACTTCCTCGATGAGAGTGTGAAAAATGCTTGTAGATGATTCGAGATATTTTTAGAATCTTCTGAGTGAGAAGGTGGAAAGGTAATAGACTACCTTGATATTCCTTGAATTGCATCCGTGATTCATGAAAGTTAGTACCACCGGAAATCGCACGGCGCTTGCTTCTTTTTAATTTTACCGCTTCCTACGTCCTACGTCTCGTGACGTCTTTCTCCTTTATTTTACCTAGAGGCCCACCCACGAATTAGATTTGCACAATAACGCGACATATTTGCCTCGAGTGCATAATTTCCTTAATTGGGCATTTTAATTAAGGGCATGTGATACTTTACCACAAGAGCAAATTAATTAAACCAATTATACATTCATAATAATAAATATTTTAGCTAATAAGAGTCAATAATCTTTAGTCTACATGAGACGAAGGTTTATTGAATATTATTAGCTAAAAATATTTATTATTATGAATATATAATTGGTTTAATTAATTTGTTCTTATGGTAAAGTTGTTGGTAAGTAGCCCTTAACTTGTATTAAATTATATCAGTCTGCTGCATCCGTTACCTTCCAAATAAGAGAGTATTTTCAACTGATGCAGTGAAATATCATTAAATATTCATTAAAGCTTTTTTCATTTGACCTCAGTTGACTTCAATTGACCAAAGTGATAAAATCTCTTCAAAGTAGTACTGAATATTGAAACTATAAAAAATTCGCTTACTCTCTAAATCTGAACCAGCGAAAACCATACCAAATCAGTGAAATTCGCTGATGAATCAGCAGAATTACTCTCATAGAGGGCGTGAAATTCACTGATTCATCAGCGAATTTCACTGATGAATCAGTGAAATTCGCTGATGAATCAGTAGAATTACTCTCATAGAGGGCGTGAAATTCACTGATTCATCAGCGAATTTCACTGATTTGGTAGGGTTTTCGCTGATTCAGATTTAGAGAGTATAGAAGATTGGTAATTAGCTGTAACTGCCGTTTGCAACGTTTATAAACGAAAATACAAATTTTTTTTAAATTCATTATAAATCATTTCCTATCGCTCAGTTGACTATAAAACAATACAATAAATAAAAAGCAAAAAAAGTTTCATCCCCATATCGTCACTGGAGGATAGCTTAATTTCACCCCCAAACTCGTAATAAAACAAATCTCGAAAAAAAAAAAAATCCAAGTACCCTCTTAATACTCTGTTGTCAGATTTATATCCAAATATTACTAGAAAATGGTAATATATGACACCAAAAAAAGTTTCATCCCTATATCGTCACCGGAGGACTACTTAGTTTCACCCCCAAACTCATTATAAGATAAAAATTTGAAAACTTGGGAATTATTTTTCGAGATTTTTGTCTTATAGTTTTGGGGATGAATTTAAGCTGTGGACCGGGGGTGATATAGGGATGACATTTTTTTTGGCATCACATATTACCATTTGCTAGTAATATTTGAAAAGAAATCTGACAACATAGTATTTAGAGGAAACTTGGAAATATTTTTTTTGAGAATTTTTTTTTAAGAGTCCGTGGATTGTAAAAACTCATTTGAGTAAAAAATGAAAAATTTTTTTTCATTTATTGTATTGTATTGTAGCTATTAAAGCGATAGAAAATGATTTGTAATGAATTAAAAAAAAATTTGGATTTTCGTTTATAAACGTTGCTAACGGCAGTTACATCTAATTAGTGATTTCCAGTTAACAAAAACTGATTTCAGTAATTTAATATGAATAGTGTGATACGTTACACTGAAAAAACTCTATGGTTGTACCATATTTTACTATTACTGTGGTGGTCACATCCATAACAGTTTTTTAAGTATGAAAAAAGGTCAATTGTTAAGTATGAAATGCAAGATCAATTTCGTGAAGATTTAAATGCAAAATAGAGTTATGAAGTCGGTAATATCGATTGGGCAGTAAACGACCGTCCATTTAACGAGGTTAACAACCCTGCCTTGGGTGGCCCGATTCGAAGTGCAAGAAATTAATCGAGATCGTGTACTCAGGCTTTACGAGCAAAGATCTACTACGCAGATACAAACTTGCCTCCCTTATCACTGACAAAACGCAGCCTTGTTTCTTGGAATTCTAAAAAAAATCGACAAAAAATCATCAGTATTCAAAAAAAGTCTCAAACACACATTTAATAAGCTTTAATACATTTTATTTCTTATTACTAACTTTTAGAAAATCTTAAATATTAAAAAGAATTCAACTTTTTCGGTCGGAAGCTTTTTAGAACGATTTTAAATAAAAAATTATGTTATGTTATGTTTCAATTTGAATATCATGCAATTTTAAATTATTTATTAATATTAAAGGCATGTGATACTTTACCATAAGAGCAAATTAGTTAAACCAATTATACATTGATAATGATAAATATTTTTAGCTAATAAGAGTCAATAAACCGTCTCATGTATAGCTAAAACTATTTATTATTATCAATGTATAATTGGTTTAACTAATTTGCTCTTATGGTAAAGTATCACATGCCCTTAAGACTTTAAATTTAAAAAATCTTTGATTATTGAAACACTGAAAAAACTAAGTTAAAAAATAAGGTACCAAAAATCAGAAAACAGTAGAACACAAGTAGAAAAAATGACTTTTGTCAGACTCGTATTTACGCACGCAAAAGATTATCAATTTTCAAATGCTTCAAACAAAATTTTTCCCGCTATTTAATTCTACACATAACCTCAAACTTGATCTTTTCAACAATTAAAAAAATGCATATTTCTAAAACTCAATAGTCAAAAGATCACTGAACTATTTCAACTCCCAGGCTTCAGGTAAACTAAAGAAGAAGACAGGAGTACAGAAAATGAAATAAAACATCTCGAGAAATTCGTAAACCAGATCAATAAACAAAAATATACAAAAATAATAACAATTTCTCAAAAAATTCGTCTGCTCTCTACCTCACAAAAATCACTTATACCAGCCATTTTCCCTCACTCTTCTTCTCGCATAAATTCCGCTTAAATTTTCTCACTAAAAATTATCAAAAATTCACTGTAAAAAACACTGAAAAAACTGACCTGCAAATCTGGCGATGAATCGAAGCATACCAGCGACTTTGAAGAAGCAATTCGCCGCCGTTTCGGTGACAAAAATTTCAGCTGCTATCCGCATTCGCGTGCTTCTCCTCTTTTTTCACCTGTACCTTAGTTTCCTCCAGAGTCCAGTTTTCCCGGTTCGTCTCTTGTTGAGAAATCACCTCTACTCGTTGAGAAATCCACGAGCCGGGCGGTGACGCCTGTCTTTGATAAATCAACCTAACCTCTCTGACACAGCTCAACTCGGCTTCGAGCGACTCTGACACTGCGAATAATTGACACATACACAGTGACACACACGCACACCTTTAAGTAAAATCGTAAAAAAAAAAAGGAAATCGCACCACGACCTGGACGTCCTCTCCGGAGAAATTCCACGTCCGAGGCGAGGTCAGTCCTCAGAGCTTAGTTCCACTGTCCATGACGCGTTCAATTTCCGTTTCCGGTCACTCGCACTCAATAGGCAACTTTTTCTTTTTTTCCTCCGTCAACAAAACATAAATTTTTTAGGAAAAAATTATTTGGATTGAGGTTAGGTTTCAGGTCAATCCTGGTGGATTTGAGCGTTACCTTTTAGGTAATGTTTTGGGGTTAGCCCCGTTTTTGTGAGCCACATTTAGTACAATATTAATTGGATGTTAATATTGATTGAATTTTGAATATTTTTCAAACGCTACGAACTGGAAGTGTTAAAGTGAACGACTCCACCGCCCGCGAGGTTCGAGCGCCATTGCCACATCATTCGAGTCCAACGACAAAACGATAATAACTTGGGAACTTGCGAGCGCATAATAATAATATCCAGGTGGAAAGTCACTGTCCCAGGTGAAGGCCAAAAGTTTGTAGACTTCAAAATTTTGATTAAATCCAGATAGAATTGTCAAGAATTCGATTGGTTGTACGATGAACAAGGTGGATTTGTTTCGATTTGTAGCTTGTTTGCTACACTTTTTATAGTCGCTCGAGTGGTAAACTTTTTAAACTTGCTCGCCTTGTAAACGTTTTCGTAGTTGCTTCCTTTGTAAACATTTTAAATTTGCTGCCTTTTTAAACTGTAGAAAGTAACTTCCTTCTGAAAGTTTCGAAACTTGATTGCTTTATTAGAGTTGTTTGATTGTTAAACTTTTCGAAATTATTGAAGAGATGTTTCGTGAATTTTGTTATGTTTACATGTCACGATTTTGGTGGGGAGCATATATAGAGACGGGACTTGAGACCCGCAGGAGTGCACGCTACCGAGTCGACTGACTGCATCTGCTGGTCGTGAGTCGTGAGAGACGAGACGAGAGGACGAGAGAGCCTCTCTCCGAACCGATGTGGTGGCAGGCGTGCTGCCTACAGCCGTATCGTATTCGTATAGTTATACTTACTATACTAGTGTAGTGAGTGTGCTTATACTCTTATACTAGTATAGTGTATAGTAAACTTGCTTTCTTGCGTTGCCAGCCACCTGAATGCAAGAGAATTGGTCGCAGGGAGTATTCAGTATGTGTAGTTGTGTATAGTTGTACACATCGGTGTGTCATTCTGTCTCACTCTGACTCGTGGAGTTCTCTGCACCCGCCTTTAACTCCTACACGCTATCGGTGAGATTAAAGAGAGAAGGAGAGAAAGAGAGAGAATTCGGTGTCTCGCTTGAAAATAGTGCGGTCTTTCTCAATGAGAGGAGACAGGGGCGGATGAAGAGTAAATGGTACGGGTTCCTATAAGAAAGATTTAAATTTCTTCATTCCTTGTTTAATTTTAAAGACTTTAAATAAAGAATTATTACATTTCGTTTGATGAAGAGGAATTCACTTGAATTGGGTGGAATTCAGTTCAATTCACCGTAATTCAATTCTACTTCATGAAATTCAATTGCATTTATTGTAAGATTGCGAAATTGACTTGCATTCCATTTAATGAAGCAGACGTCACTTGAATGAAGCGGAATTCTTCTTAATATTTTTTATTATATTGTATTAATACAACAACACGTAAAAAAGAAAATGGCTGAATTTACCATTTAAAATTGTTAACATGCGCTCTGAACGCAGTTTTCCTGGAATTTAGTAGAGACAATTTTTTCTGCTCTTGAAAATCTTTAAATTATGCGAAGAAAAATGGATTATTATGCGAAATTCTGCTTCAAAAATTTTAAAGATTATGCGAAATTGTGCGATGAAGAAATTAGAACTATATTTAATTTAAATATTCAATACTGACATAAATTAAAGTGACCATATTTGAAATGCTTAAAAACAAAACGTCGACTGATTAAGCGCCGGGGGAGGGTGTAAATTAAAAAAATAACCTTTTTTTTCATTTTTAAATTTTTTTTTTCAAAAATACAAAATTGTGGCATATCTCGAGTCATGTAAAATGTTTATTAAATATATTACAAATATTTTTCTGATGAATGAACTTTCCGCAAAATCAGAAATTGTAAGAATGAAAGAAGCACAGAAGATAAATTCACTCTCTCTTTCACTCTTACGATTTTCTTTGCAATTTTAAAAAATTGACAAAGTATCTTCGTCCTGGGCTCATTTTGATAGCTTTTAATCAAATTTCTGTTTGGTAGTATAATAAATCAATAAATTATTATAAAATGTATTAAGATTTTTGAATTTTTGTCAATTAAAAACAAAATTTCCGAAAATTCGAAAATTATGCGAAGATTCCAAAATTATGCGATGATCGGACCGGGCGTTTCATCATAGAGGTCTCTAGAATTTTGTAACTTTTACTATTTCAAATTGTAA
>CAJFCP010000162.1:42003-57614 GCA_904066005.1 Synergus itoensis | reverse complement strand
AAAATTATAATTTTATAAAATTATAATTTTATAAAATTATAATTTTATGCATACAGAGTGAGAAAATATCTATAATCTAAATATTTTTTAAGTAAAATGAAAATATTCAATTTTTAAGATAGATTTTGATTTCTTCGTTTTATGCAAAAAGAATTGAAATTAAGTATTTTTTCGCTCTGTATGCAGTCTTAGGTTTGAAAAAGGATTAGCGCTACAGAGCGAAAAAATATTTACCTATAATTTTTGTTGAGTAAAATGAAGAATGGAATTTTGAGCTTAACAATTGGGTCCAACACCCTTAAACGATATATTATATATATATTTATATATCGTATTTCATAATTCAAGGCAAATAAAAATATTTTTAGAGATTTTGCTATAAAAAACTTTTATATGTATAAAACTCTTTACATTATAATTTTTAACAAGAGTTAAACCAATAAAAACAATGAAAGCGAAAATCAAGAGGCCCCCAAATTCTTCCTCAACTTTAAAAAAAAATTTTATAAAAATTGAAAAATTTATTATTTTAATTCACTTTGCAGATAACTAAAGATTTTTCCCAGAGGGAGACAAAAAAAATGTACAGCCCTGGGCCCCAAGTTGTCTTAATCTGGCTCTGATATTAAGGGATTTTTAAAAGAGTTGAAAAGAATTATAAATAGATTTTATTCAGAGATTTCACAAAATTTCAAGACATTTTAACTGCTTTTAACGAATTTTAAGGAATTTAAAGAGATTTCAAGATATTTCAAGATTTTTCAAGAGATTTTAATGAACTTTAAGGAATTTTTATATATTTTAAACAATTTTAAGACAATTACAGAAGATTTAGAAGTTTTTAAAGAATTTCAGGTAATGTTAAGGGATTTTAAGAGATTTATTCATTTGATTTACTCCACATTAGAGTAAATTCTTTAAAATTTCTTAAAATCACTTAAAATGTTCTGAAATCTTTTGAAAATTGTTAAACTCTTTTGAATTCTTTTGAAAGATATTGAAATTCCTTAAAGTCACTTAAAAATTTGATAAAAGCCTTTAAAATGTCTTGAAATCTTGTGAAATCTGTAGAAATTTGTAAAAATCTCTGAAACATTCTTTTGATAACTCTTTCAAAATTTAATAAAAATCCCTTGAAATCTTGTGAAAACTCTTGAAAATCCTTAAACTGTTTTGAATTATTTTAACCCGTGTAGAAATTTCCAAACCTGGCCCAGATCGGTGATGAAACGCTCGGCCCGATCGGGCCAGGTTTGGCCAGTTCTGGGCCTGGTCGGGCCGTGTGTTTCGTCCCCGGTCTGAAATCCCCCGATCTGGACCCGATCGGGGCCACAGAAAAATGTCTACTCGGGTAAAATAAAAAATAAAATAACACTATCCTGAAATAAACTTATCTTGAAATTCCCTAAAATGAAAAATCACTAAAAATATCTCTAAAATCCCTTGAAATTTCTTAAAAACTCGGGCAACGCCAGGTAAATTTCTACTAGAAAACAAAGAAAAATAAAATGATTTTGGGAACTTTTTAGATATTCTTAATCCAAAAAATGCCAAAAAATAAAATAAAAATTTTCGTCAAACTATAGACGTGTGAAACTTCAACCCATCTTCTTGCTTAAAGTGCATAACTTTCCTAGATCATCAAAATCAAGAATTACTGCGCCAGCCTTTATCGTAGAAGCATTTTTTTTAATTGTTACTGGTTTTTTTTTTATTTTAATGAGTAGACCGCATTCCAGTGACGAGGGGAGTTGAATGAAGTTGCATTGCACGCTGAAAATACATTTAAAGGTGTCGAGCTATATGTTACGTTACGTTACGGCATCGAGTTTGGTTTTATAGGTTCTTTGAAGCTGTCTGCAATTAAGGGAAAACGTTTTCACGCCATCACGTGAGAAGTAGATACATATCTGCTTAATTTAAACTGCGGCGGTAGATAGTTGCAGCATACGCATGAGAAGCAACCGTGAAGAGAGAGAAGACGGTCTTCAGCAGGGGGTAGTTAAAAATCTAAAAATAACATCGAGTTATTGAAGCATCTCGTTTCACCTGCTGTCGGACAGAAACATCTGCAATGCAATCTCGAATCCGTGTGGAATCATCTCTGGTGACCACGCATCGCCGCCTCACTGTTTTCTCAACCATAGAAATTAATCAACCTCAGACCGCAGTCACAAATCTTTCAGTAACAATGGTGAAACATCTAATGGCCGAAACGCCAGTATCCACACAAGTCCATCCACTTTCTATTGTCCTTATCAGAAATCATTTTGAATTATTGTCTTTTATCCATTTTTTGCACGGAAAAAAGGAAATGGCTGAATTTACCATTTAAAATAGTCAACATGCGCTCTAAACGCATTTTTTCAGGAATTTAGTAAGTTTTACTATTTAAAATTGTAATTTTTGCTAAGAAAATTGCAAACCCTGTTTTTTCATTGCAAAAGTTACAATTTGAAAGAGTAAAAGTTACTAAATTACAGGAAAAAGGCGCATCCCGAGTAGAAATTTTGCTGTGGCCCCGATTGGGCCCAGATTGGGGAATCTGGCCTCGATCGGGTCCAGATCTGGGGATTTCAGATCGGGGATGAAATACACGGCCCGGCCAGGCCCAGGCTTGGCCAAACCTGGCCCGATCGGGGCCCGATAGGGCCGGGCGTTTCATCACCGATCATCAGGTTTGGAAATTTCTACACGGGTCTAAACGTGGCCAAAAAAGTACCAATTTACATTGAGAATTCGATCGAATATCATTAACGTTTTGAAATAATGAATATTTTTTTAATATCCGGAGCTTATTTTAAAGATATCTTTATATATAATCTGACATTTTTTACTTTGTATTGTGCGGGACAAATTGGAGTGAAAAATATTTTTATAAAATATAAAAAATCATTAATCATGATGTTTCTGCAAAATTATATTAAATTTTACATTCATTTGATTTTTATTATTATTTTCATATTTTTTTATATTTTCCCAGAGATCTTTCTATTCTGAAAGTGCCCGTGTAGAAATTTCCAAAACTGGCCCAGATCGGTGATAAAACGCCCGGCCCGATTGGGCCAGGTTTGGCCAGATCTGGGCCTGGTCGGGCCGTGTGTTTCATCCCCGGTCTGAAATCCCCCGATCTGGACCCGATTGGGGCCAGATTCCGTAATCTGGGCCCGATCGGGGCCACAGCAAAATTTCTACTCGGGTGGATAGAAACCCGGGTAGAAATTTTGCTGTGGCCCCTGTCGGGCCTAGATCGGATGATTTCAGACAGGTAATGGAACGCGGAACCCGACCGGGTCCAGACCTGGCTTGATCGTGCCAGGTCTGGGTCCGATCGGGCCAGGTTTGGCCAAGTCTGGGCCTGGTAGAGCCGTGTGTTTCATCCCCGGTCTGAAATCCCCCGATCTGGATCCGATTGGGGCGAGATTCCCTAATCTGGCCCCTGTCGGGCCCAGATCGGATGATTTCAGACCGGTGATGGAACGCGGAACCCGACCGGGCTCGATCGTGCCAGGTCTGGGCCCGGTCAGGTTCTGCGTTCCATCACCGGTCTGTGCCAGGTTTGGGCATTTCTACCCGGAAATGTTGGAGAAAATTTATCCGTAGATAATTTGTATGGGGCGGTGAATAAAAAATCGTTGCCAATTGTCTGAAAGAGCTGTAAAACGTTTTCATTTGAAGTTAGGATAGAAATATCCCCCTGGGCTTTTCTGTATATGTTTAAAAAAAATTACATAAATAATAAAAGAAAAGCATCGATCTGAAAATTATAATTTTTTATATGAATAATAATTACTGGTAATTAGGGGAGCAAGTGAGCTTTCATACGCATACAAAATGACACTTATTATCCATATAAGCTTATATAATCGATAAATGTACATTTATCAATATATATGTAGATCTATTATGGTTGGCTGTACACGAATAAAAAGTTTGAAATAAGGACACATCGATTACATATGAAATCAATGCAGAAATATACATTGCTTATGTTTCTGGAAATACATAATGTGTACCTATAAAAAACAGATATTAGTGAATAATTCAAGATGAAACATATAGAGGTTTTTCAACAAAAAGTTTATGAATTTATTTTTACTTCTTTAATTTACTTTTTTACTTAACATATGGTTTATTTTCATTATTATAATAAATGTTTATAAACAGTTATTGATTAATAATGCAAATAACTCAAAAATTCTATTTCCTTCAACAGTTTGATGATGTCAGAAAAAGTGTTTCTCGTTTTTCCCATGTTTTACTTTTTTTAAAAGAGAATGAACACAACGAGCTTCGTAATTGTCGTTTGGGGCTGAAATTGTCACCTGGGGATTATTATCCATGATGAGATCTTTGAGTACCTGCAATTGGCTTAACCATAAGCCGTACGTATGCAAGTCGTGAAAAATCAATATATAGCCGTGGCATTATATACATATATAGATATAATGCGCTATAAGAAACATATAATTTATTTTTAAAATGTATATTATAATATATATGTATATGTATATTGTATAAGCATAGGCATAATAAACATTAAAATACATTTATAATATATGTACGATTCCTCGATCATAAAAAAGCAATTAGAAAAAATGGAATGTATGCGGATGAATGATCTATACCCTTGAGATCGTCTTTGTTTGTGAAGAATAATATCTTTTAGCGGAAAAAAGAGCGTGTCCACTTTACAGTTATATTCCCCGCTCATTATTGTCAGAATCGCTCCGGTGCCCCTGTAATCTGAAACCGTGTCTGGACCAAAACTCAAATTTTTGTTAATGAGATCGGTATAAATGAATAAATGAATAAATGAACGAAATAGATATTCATTAATGTATATAATCGTTATTTTCTAAACTATTATAGATTTTGATAAAGAATTACGTTTGCGGTTTAATAAATGAAATATATTATGTATATTTATAAGAAACATATGTAAAATAATTTTTTTTGAAAATGCCACACTCATTTAATAATTTCCATATGGATTAAACTTCCAACACCTTAATTTGTCTTTAATTATTTGAAGGGAATGTGATACTCATCAAAATAGTATAATTATCTTGTCATGTAAATTAAAGAGTATGTGTATATAATACATATGCATATAGGAAAGCGTTGAAAATCATAATTAAAAGAGTTTGAAAAAAGTCGATAATTGAATGCGTGAAAGTTGTTCTCGGGGATGAAACACGTGTTTTATGTCTATACGTGCCGCAGTTTATGTATCTACTATCTACAATAATGTGAACTACACATATATGAAAAGGTTCATGATTTAATGGGTAGCTGTATAATATTTATATGCTTTGTATCCCTGGCGCAGGCGTGGTTATTGTGGTGAACTTATATTCCACTTGTTCAGGAAAGACTCCTGTTCATCATACAATTCCTGACAATCCTGATAGTCGCTTCTGCCGCTGACCATGTCGATAAGGACGAAGTCATGCCTCACTGTTTTGGCACTTTTTTTCGCTTCTACTTATTCACAAACACCCGTCCACTTACGTATGTATTATAATTATCATACAATATATATAAAAATTTAACGATATTAAAATTATTATTAAATATTATTAGTATATTATAAATAGTACCTAATTATTAAAAAATTTATTTGTATAACTCATTCAACACAGATTCAAATAATTGGAGAATGATTCATTTAAAAGCTTTCAAATTTTTCAATTTATTTTTGATTTTCAGTTAACTCTTTATTATTAAAGTATTTTTAAACTAAGCCATTTAGTCCAGACGGAGGTAAATGGAGTGAAGAGTCTAAATTGAATTTTTTCAAATTTGAAAATATTTAATTGCAAAAATGTTTAGTTTTTCATGTATTTTGCTTCAACAATTTAAAGTTGGTTCTTTTTAAAAACTTAAACTTCTAAATTAAATTTTTATCATTTGCTTCTACTTTTCATTGATTTAATCTTTTAGATTATTCTAAAAAGATTAATTATATAGGTATTATATCAAACATTTATTTTGTACTAATTATATATAGCATACTAATATATATATAGCATACTAAGTTTCCAATATTCAATATTTACTCGAGAGCGATAATTACTGGTAATTATTATAACTAAAATTAAAATATAATTGCAATTATTCGAGGCATTAGATTTAAAAGGTATGATTTTTTGTAAGCGAGTAAATAGAGCGAAGTAAAAGAAAAACTGTCGCTCTTTGATCTCATAATTGCTCCCTTTCGCGTAGAACGTTTTTTTTACGATGATGAAGTGACAGGAAATTTATAAATGATAAAAATAATGTCGATGAACTGATTTAAATGTAATGTGTACTTTTAGTCGTCTATCTCAATTTTAATATAAAATTAAGTTTCACTTTCCTAATTACTATCGATTCTTATTCGGAGTATTTAAAAGTTAAGAGTCAATATTTAAGAATCATTAAAAATATCAATTCATTCTTAATTATTAAACAATAAATTATCAATATTATTATCATTTTTATTTGTAGTTTATTTCATTTTCAGTGATAGCTGTCGAGAAGTCAGACTCTTCTTATTTAGTCCAACTTAACGATATACTTTCAATTGCTGAAAAGGACTATGGGAATGGAAAATTGAAAATTGTCACCGAAAAGCTAGCAGTCGATCGAGAAAATGTCGATGCGAGTTATGAAGAAGGTATTTAAGCACTCTTTATTAAAAATGATTAATATTCTAAAATTTTTAAGATCAATTAAGATTTTCCTCGAGTCACAAAAATCCAGAACAGAAACATTCTAGAATTAAGTAGAAAAGACTGTGGATGGTCAGACAAAGCGAATTTGAAAGCTTCGCCATCAATTAATTTAAAATCCTAAGGTTTGAGTTTTTAAAAAATAATCTTTCCTGAATTTACTCAAGGGAAAATGGAATAATGTATCTTTGCCATATTTTAAATAAAATAGCGCGGAAATAATGCACAGAAAATTATTGTACAATGTACATTAAATAAGCTTATCGCATAGACTTATATCGGGAGCTTGTTCACATTACTTGAAATGCATTGATAAAGTAAGCGATAAAAAAACTGTTTTAGAATAAAAAGCGCTTTTTTAAACTAAATTGATGGCACTTTTTCTGCATTTTTATTTAGGTCGTGCTTTACAATAGACACTGCTAGGAATATATTTAATCTTCTTGTCTTTTTTCCCCATGATTAGTTATGGCAAATTAAAATATAGATTTAATTTTAATTTTTTTAAAATTAAATACGTGATTCTAGTTAGCAGTTCTTGATTGTCGATTTCGCTGGCGAGAAGTACTTTCTTCTCTTCTTGCAACGCTCTGTTTAATCCTACTTCCTTGTTGTGATAGATTCCCCCATGCATTTAGTCTGGAAGTCTCTTTCGTCAGAATTTTATTCCAAACTCGAAATTTTATTGATTTAAAGTATCATTACTAAGAAGGAAATAATAAATGTAAAAATTGGTATGATTTATAATCTATAATAATTTTTATAGTATGCGCTCAACTTTATAAAGGAATCAGTATAATTTTGGACTTGACATGGACCGGTTGGGACAAGTTGCGAATGATTGCCAGTTCTCGGGGAATTATTTACAAAAGAGGAGACGTAAGCATAAGTGCCTATGTACAAGCAATGGACGATCTACTTTTTCTAAAAAATACAACAGACACGGCTTTGATTTTCGATAAAGAAAAGGGTAAATGATTCAAGTAAAAAACTATTCGAATTCGTATCGAAATTCTGAATATTTCGTATATTTAAATTAATAATTATTTATTCAGAATTGAATGAAACCCTTTATTACCTGATTGGAAATTCGATTATCAGACTCGTCGTGATTGATGATTTCTCTGCAAAAACTGTTGAGAGCATCGCCAACATGAGACCCTTGCCTTCATACTACGTGATTTATTCTAACACAGAAAATATGGAAACTCTATTTAAAACAGTCAGAAATATTTTTCATTCAAACATTTCATTAATTTATATATTATTTTATGACTTAATTCCAGAATGGTAAATTTACAATTTTATATTTAGGCTATTGACGGTGGATTAGTAAAGCGAGATGGAATTTGGAATCTCGTTTTCACTGATTTCAACTATCAAAATTTTAAAATTCCGTCGGAACCAAAGGAAGCAGAACCGTTAAATTTTAGTATTACAACTTTGAGCATGAACACTGTCATATGTTGTCAATTACTCGCGGACTCATCGTCCTGCAATTGTCCTTCCGATACTCTGGTAACTAAAATTTAAATTTTTTATTTTTAAATAGAAATAAAAGTTTTTTTCTTTATTAAAATTAATGTTTTTTTTTTTTTAATTAAAATTAATGTTTTAAACTTTATTTTCAGATATCCGAACTCTATTTTCGACGCCTAATCGAATTGATTGTGAAAGTTTTGAGTGATGTTGATAAACAAGAACATTTAGAACCACCAAAAAATGGAAGTTGTGATAAACCACCGTCTACAATCAGTAATTCTACCATCGTCTCCTTTAAAAATAATCTCTTAACGGTAATTAAAAATAAATAATAATATATAATAATCAATAAATATAATAATAATATAAATATATATAAATATATATTTATATAATATAACTATATAAAGTATAAAAATATCCTTTTTTTTGATAAATTTTAATAATAATATAAATTTATAGATTTGTATTCAGTCAATCACAGAGCCGGATTAAGACAACTCGGGGCCCAGGGCTGTACATTTTTTTTGGCCCCCCCTTGGAAAAAATCTTTAGTTATCTTCAAAGGGAATTAAAATAATAAATTTTTCAATTTTTGTAAGTTTTTTTTTTAAAGCTGAGGAAGAATTTGGGGGCCCCTTCGAAAGCGGGGCCCAGGGCTTCAGCCCCTTCAGCCACCCCCTTAATCCGGCCATGAGTCAATCTCATTTAAAATTTGAAATTGATTTATTTTTTCATCATTTTTTAAAAATAAATTTTAATTTAAAATGTCTTTTATATTAAAATTTCTGTATTATATATTCTATGAAATTTCAATGAAATTTTTTCCAAGATGTGCCACGAGGAGGTAAACCAATTATTCATCTCAAAAAAAAACCTTAAAGAAATTATATTAAATAGGTAATGCATAAATATTGTAAAAATTTTTGATGATTGATTTAAAAAATGGTGTCATTGTGTGCAAATACAAAAAGGTTGAGAATCCTGAAAGAAAATTTTAATAAAATAATTCAATATATTTAAAAAAAAATATTTAATCACACGTATTATCTACTTTTATAATATAGTAAAATTTATTTTTCTAATATAATTTTTCAAATAATCATAATTTGAAGCTGATAAACTAATATTAATAAATTTGTTGATTAATTAATGATTCCTATATATGTAAAAATTTTAAATGTAAATATTTAATTTAAAATAATAGATTAATATTAATAATAATAATAATATAAATAATAATAATATTAATAATAATAATATTAATATAATTTAATAATTACAATTACATAATATATAATAATTGTAATATAATAATTAATATTAATATAATAATATTAATAATAATAAACATAATTTAAAATAATAGATACCTGTATATTTGCTTTCAGACTCTGGCAACAAATAATACACTTGAGTACGTATCCGAAAAATCTTTGATCATATACAGAGCAAATATCGAAATAAGCATTATAAATCAAGGAAATCTGAAGCAAATTGCAACCTGGAACAGACAGGAAAAGGTTCGTCCTCTCCCTGGCGAAACCATTGTCGCCGCAAAACGATATTTTCGCGTTGGAACCACTATGGTAAACAAATAATAATTTTTAATGTTATCAGATATATATTTTACAATAAGGTTAAAAATTTTCATTTTTATCCATTTTTATCATTTTTATTTTTATTTTATTTTATTTTTATTTTATTTTATTTTTATTTTATTCATTTTTTTCATTTTTAATTTTAATTTGTCTATGGGGGGGGGTTTGAACCCCCAACCCCCCCTTGTGCACGGCCCTGAAATAAGCAAATTTTCTTACACTGAATAAAATAGTATAGTAATATACTAATATATAATATATATATATATATATATATAATAATATATATAATATTATATACTATATATAATTTATATACTGTATAGTATATAAACTATTAAAAATAAGAAAAATAGATAATAATACTTCATTTTTTATTTTCTAAGGCGGTGCCTTGGTCAGTCCTAGAGGAAGACGAAAATGGTAAAATTGTATGGAAAGGGTACTGTATCGATTTAATTGAAAAACTTGCAAAGGAAATGGATTTTACTTACGATCTTGTAATCCCTAAGGATGGAGATTTTGGATCAAAATTGAAAAATGGCGAGTGGAGTGGACTCGTTGGTGATTTATCAAGAGGGGTAAAAATAATAAAATTACAAAGTCAATAAATAGTAAAATTTTATTACAAATTGATAAAATTAATATATGTTAAAAGTAAGCGCCTGAAAGCTAGCCACAGTTTCACTCATCTGCACGACAGCTTTGATTCCTCAGGGGCAATTCGAGATAAAAATAATTTCTGCAATTTTTTTTTTAGGAAACTGATATTGCTGTAGCGGCCTTGACAATGACTTCTGAACGGGAAGAAGTTATCGATTTTGTTGCTCCTTATTTTGAACAATCAGGAATTTTAATAGGTAATAATTTTAAAAAATGTTAAATTATTTTCTGGATTATTTGCAATATTTTTTTTAATTTTATAAACAATGTATTTTTGTAGTTATGCGAAAGACAGAACGAGAAACATCACTTTTCAAATTCATGACTGTTCTGAGGATAGAAGTTTGGCTCAGTATAGTTGGGGCTTTGACTTTGACTGGAATTATGATCTGGCTTTTGGATAAATATTCACCCTACAGTGCGAGAAACAACAAGAAACTTTATCCATACCCATGCAGGTTTTACTATAAACTTATTTTAAAAATTATTATATTTTCCTAATAATAGATATTTTTTTTATTAAAATATTTTCATGAGAAATTATCCTTCAAATTTAAATGACAAAAAATATTTTTGCAGAAAATTCACACTGAAGGAAAGTTTCTGGTTCGCTCTGACTTCGTTTACACCGCAAGGAGGTGGCGAAGCTCCGAAGGCTCTTTCCAGCAGAACTTTAGTGGCTGCCTATTGGCTTTTTGTCGTTTTAATGTTGGCAACATTTACAGCAAATTTAGCTGCTTTTCTAACAGTCGAAAGAATGCAGGTTTGTAACTTTAGATAAAAAATATTTAGATAGAAAAAGTGAAAAAGGGAAAAATTATTTTATTTCATTTTATTTTTCTAGTCTCCAGTACAATCATTGGAACAGTTGGCACGTCAGTCTCGAATAAATTACACCGTTTTAAATAACTCGAGCATCCACCAGTACTTCATAAACATGAAAAATGCTGAAGACAAACTCTACAAGTAAAAGTTATTCTTTATACTCTAATTTAATTTATTTATATACAATTCTGACTCTAAACTTATTTAAATTTCCCGCGCGAATTACTTTTAAAACGTGACGTCATTATGGCGCGAAATTTAAAATATAAGATTTTCTTTCACCTCTCAAATTTGATTAATTTCATTTTACAAATTTTTTTTAACACAATATTTAAATTTAAAAAAAATTTAGCGTCTGGAAAGAACTGACTTTGAATAGTACAAGCGATCAAGTTGAGTACAGAGTTTGGGATTATCCAATAAAGGAACAATATGGTCACATTTTGCAAGCAATTAATCAAGTGGGACCAGTAAATTCTACTGAAGAAGGCTTCAGAAAAGTAAGCGAATAAATTAGCTTTCATTTTAATTAGTAACGCAATTTTGACGTAATTATGGCGTGAAATTTGAATTTAAAAAATGTTCTTTTTATGTATATCGTATATTTTTCAGGTATTAGAAAGTAAAGACTCGGTATTTGCATTCATTCACGATTCTCAAGAAATAAAATATAGAGTAACGTTAAATTGCTCTTTGACCGAAGTTGGGGAAGTTTTTGCAGAACAACCCTATGCTATTGCCGTGCAACAGGGAAGTCATTTACAAGAAGAAATTAGCAGAAAGTAATATTTTTCTTAAATTTAAAATATGGAAATTCCATAAAATTCATTCTATACTTAATAATGAAAACAATTGCAATACTTTTTCAGAATTCTGGATTTGCAAAAGGATCGATTTTTCGAGTCTCTGAATTTTAAATATTGGAATCAAACTCTTAGAAGAGAATGTACAAACTCGGACGACAATGAAGGAATAACATTGGAAAGTTTAGGTAAAATAATAAATAATTAATGCAAAATAAACAAAAAATAATAATTTTTTAAATTCAAATAATTCTTTTTTAAAGGTGGAGTTTTCATTGCAACGTTGGTAGGTTTGGCCCTGGCAATGATCACCTTAGCAGGTGAGGTGCTATATTTCAAGAAACGAAATAAGTCTCAAGACTTCAAGCAAACAGACGAAGACTTGAAGATAAGAGAAAAGGATTTAAGAAAATTTCCTAATCAACAACTGAAAAAGTTGCCTTTCAAAGCAGCACCTACAGTTGCTTTTGTTGAAAAGCAATTTCCTTCTGGACCAAGACCTCGAATCTCACATATTTCAGTTTACCCAAGACCATTTCCTTTTAAGGAATAATAATTGAGTTTCAAGTAGTTTCACTGGAGCCCCTTCTGAATAGGAAAAAATTTTTTCTACATTGTATATTTTTTTTAATCGAATATTTTCTACATAATTAAATTAATAAATTATATTATATTTTATTTTATTAAAATTTTTTTTTAATGGGAAAATAAAAAAAAATTTCAAGATATATTGACATGTGTGTATTTAAGGATTAAAAAATATTATTATTATTATTTTGTATCCTTAAAAAATACAAGTCAATATTTTTTAATCCTTAAATACACACAAGTCAATATATCTTGAAATTTTTTTTTATTTTCCCATTAAAAAAAATTTTAATAAAATAAAATATAATTTATCAATTTAATTATGTAGAAAATATTCGATTAAAAAAAATATTCAATGTAGAAAACATTTGTTCCTATTCAGAACGAGCTTGTTTCACTGTAAAATTTCTAAATCTCAAAACACACTTATTAATTTAAAAATAAATATAAAATTTCGAAACAGGAAATAAAATAAGCCTCCAATTAGAAATTAAAGACAATTTTGCGTCTTTTGTGAAAATGTACATATAAAATGTGAAAATATTGATAAAATTTTATTATTAAAGTAATTAAACACCAGAAATTATCATTCATTTTTAATGATAATTGATTAAGGAATTTTTAATTATTTTAAAAGATTTCAGTTATTCAAAAATTATAGGGGCTTACTCTTTATTTTGTAAATTCTTTGCAGCTTTGGATATAAAAATTCTATTATCAATAAAGAAGGTTTTTTATTGTATATTTATTATAAAGAATAAATTTGAAAATAACATTTAAAAATACTAATTATTTTATGTAAGATTTGAAAAATGACGAAAGATTATAAAGCATGGCTTAGGTACATAAAAAATTTTTATTCAAGTAATCTTTTGGCACATGTTTGTTTTTTGACAAGAAATCCATACATCTCGACAATTTTATTAAACATTCAACAAAAATCAACTGGTGTAAAGCAATGAAGCAATACCTCCAGTGCAAAAGTAGTCGAGTGACGTTTTTCTCTAATGCGGTAAAGCGAAATCGCTTCTTCTTTTTCTCCCGATTTTTTTATATCAATTCCTTTTTCACGTTTTCTTCGCACTTTCTTCCACATAACTTCTGAAAATATTTCACTCATTTCTTAAAAGGAAATAGGAAATGTTACCTCTTAGAAAAATATGTATACTAAAATGATGAGCAAAAATAATTACTGAAAGTATAATTATTATTTACTCAAGTTATTATTGTATTATTGTCATATTTCTATAATTGTATAATCAAAAGTATTGCATTTCAATAAAAAAGATATTACCATATTGGTAAGAAAACAATTGATTACATAGATTATCGCTTTTTATAGTTTTAAAATAAATGAATTCATGCCTTATCATTGCGTAATTTGTATCCCACTTTTTCTGCAGACTCTGAGTTTCGCAGCATCGGTGCGGAAAAAAAAAATTAACGCGGTCTGTGTGAAAAAAGGTGGATTAGGAGTTCCAGTGTCACGCCTCGGATACAAAATCTGGTGACGTGTGGGGCCATTGATCTCCCGACACTTTCACCGTATTGTCTCCCTTTTCTCACGGAAATAGTTCAGATAAGAGATCTAAAAAATGCCCAAGTAGTGAATATTCTAGGAGAATCGATTTTATAATTGTTCTTAGTGCTAAATATCCAATATATGATCTTTAAATCCTCATTTTAAGCTAGAAAGACATGATTGGGACTTTTTTTTTTAATTTTTTTTATTCTCACTATACAATTTATTTCTCACTATACCAAGAGCATCATACATTACTATAGACGAATTTCATGAGATATCATCAATTTCCCTGCAATATTACTAAACAAGATCGAAACAACCAAGATTTGAAACTTAGATTGTCATCAGGATGATTGATTGAGATTTAAAATCTTATAAATCAAGAAAAAAATCTCAGTAGCATTCAGTCTTATGCCCGTGCAGAAATATTGATGGGGTTCTGACAGGGCCCTGGTCAGTTTTCCCTATCTCTGATGTGGCCCTAGTCAGGTTAAATAGAAAGGCCCACACATGGATTGTAACGCTTTGGCAGAATATTGTCCTATTTAAGGAAAACTGGCCAGGGCCTTGTCAGTTTACCCAAAAAATGACCCATCTAGGAAAAACTGATCAATAGCCCATCAGGATTAAAAAAATATTCTGTGGAATCATTATTCACAATATTTGATTATTAAACTATATTTAATTTTCTAAAAACAAAAGTTCTATTATAAAAAAAAGGTATTAATTATATTATATAGAAACAATAAGTGATTTTAAGAAATTTTTAGAGAATTTCAAAATAGTTCACGAGAGTTTCAAGATTTTAGAGTATTAAAAATTTTTTTTAAGTATTTGAAGGGATTTTAAATGATATTAAAGAATTTAAAAGGATTTAAAAGGATTTTAAAAAGATTTCAAGTGATTTTAAGCAATTTAAAGAGATTTTAAGAAATTTTAAGTAATTCTAAGGAATATAAAAGGATTTCCAAAAAATGTGAGGATTTTTCAGAGTTTTTACTAGATTTAAAAAATTATAAGATATCGTAAAGGATTTTAAGAAATTTTAGTGAGTTATAAAAGATTTCAAGTGATTTTAAGGAATTCAAGAGGGTTTCAAGAAATTTTAAGTGATTCTAGGGAATTTAAAAGGATTTTAAGATATTTTCCAAGATTTCAAAGATATCGAGATTTCCTAAAGGATTTCACGGGAGTTTCAAAATTTTAGGGTATTAAAAATTTTTTTTAAGTATTTGAAGGGATTTTAAATGATATTAAAGGATTTTAAAGGATTTTTAAAAGATTTCAAGTGATTTTAAGGAATTTAAGGAGATTTTAAGAATCTTTAAGTAATTCTAAGGAATTTAAAAGGATTTCCAAAGAATGTAAGGATTTTTCAGAGCTTTTACTAGATTTAAAAAATTATAAG
>CAJFCP010000162.1:0-15862 GCA_904066005.1 Synergus itoensis | reverse complement strand
CGAGACATTTTTCGAGAGGAATTTCGTAGAATTTCCTCTCGAAAAATGTCTCGAAAATCTCAAATAGATTATAGTTTCAAATCTGATTGGATTTGGAATGACTTTCAATGAAATTGTAAGAAGAAAAATAAAACAATGCGCGAGTAGCGCGTCTCTTGGTTCGCTAGTATTTATAAAAAAAGTTTCTTTATATTTTATAAATTAAATAATTACAACATGTATTTTGCTTTATAAAAAATAATAGTTGTTAGATTGTTTTCAAAATTAACTACGTTTACAGTTATATTGATTTTTAATTGTGGTTTTGTTTTCTAAAAAAATACCGTATTTACAGTTGTGTACAGTATTACTTGAAAAACTGGTTAATTAATTATTAAATTAATTTATTAATTAGTCACAATAAATCGACTTCGACTTCGACTCAATCATCTTTTTAGAATAGATAAGTTAATCAATTATTTGGATCCCCTGATTTCAGTTCCAGAAAGGCACTCATCGGTCCCGGAACAGCCACGAACTGTCATCAAGGTCGAAACGAAAATGACACCCGTCACAAACAGTTCGCAGCCTAATTCCCCTGAAACTCCAACAAGTCCTCAAATCACACTCGCCAAAGCTCCGACTCCTTGGCTTCAGAACAAAACCAAGCCTCAGGATGAATTACCCGAATGGGCCAAGCGGACAGCAGTTAGATCTCAGGAATCTTCTCCTGAAAGCCCCACATCGCCTCCTGTTTATGTTCAGGTTCAACAAAAGCCTCCTCAACAATCAATGCCTGTTCAACAATCAATGCCTGTTCAACAATCAGTTCCTATTCAGCAAGGAATTCCTACCCAACAAAGGCAACCTCAGTTTCAGAACCGACAACCCCAGCAACAATTTCAGTCAAAACAACTACCTCAGCAACCTAGTCGTCAACAAAATACTCAACAAATACCCGTTCGAGTAAAGACCATCTTCTTCATATTGTAATCAGCTTCTTTAGAAGACTATGATTTTTCGTTAAATCCTGCAATCTTCCTTTCAGATTGAAGACAGACCTTCAGTATTTAGTGTAAAGCAAGAACCAGGTCATCACCAATTTCAAAACACCCAGCCTCATCATCAGTCCCGCTGGTACCAACAACCTCAACAACCTCAGCAGCCCCCGGTTCAGAATCAAGTCCAATCGCCTCCTCTTCGGCAGGAACAATCCGGAGGTTACGTCATACCTATCATGATCGAAGGTAGCAACAACAGAATTTCAAACGGGCCACCTGTGCCAACCTCGCCTCCGACTGCGTTTTCGCAACCTCAAATCAGGATCGTTCCGACTGCGAACCAGACTTCGAATATGTAAGATCTCAAAACTCAAATGCATTTGGCTGATCAGAAGTTTCCTCATCAACTGAGAATTCTTATAAAAATTTTAGAAATTCACCTCGCGGGCCTGTTGTTGTTCCTGTTACTGCTCAAAGCGAACCTGGACCTCTGCAATCCAGATCATTCAGGGTACTACAAAAAATCACAGACACTGACGCTGATGACGTTGATGGCGATCAGATTCGCAAGCTGCAACTGACTGAAGACGACAAGGTCCTCATGAACAAATTCAAGGAACAAGGTACAGCAAATTCATCCCGGATGGACTAATGCTAACTCTGATTGTTACAAATTTTTGCATTTCAGTCGATGGGGACACTTATCTTCATCAGGAAGCAGACCCTAGATATCGAGGATCAGCTATACCATCCCGTGCTTTCCGTTATCTACAAAACATGACTGACTCTGGAGATGTTTCAGCTGCAGCAGGTGGAAAAATTTTCTTTAGATCTTGTAGTCACACGGAAAAAAAACTCGATGGTTGTGAGAAGCACAGAAATAGTAAAATATGTGGTGCAAACTAATTTGTACTAATTTGTAGAATTATGATTTTGATTGACAGAACCACATGTGGTTCACAAATTGTTCAGATTTTACTATTTGTGTGGTTCTCACAACCATAGTGTTTTTTCCGTGCATCAAATTATGTTGTCCAATTATCGAATTCCTTTCTCGCAGCCCCAAGAGCAGTTAACTCAGCGATCAAGATCCAGAATAGAAATTCGAAATCCTTTGGTACGTATACAACAAAGGACATCAACAAAGGACATCAAACAAAATAATAGCGCACATGTTGATTTACTCATCTCTTCAAATTTTACAAAAAACTTCGAAATCCTTCAAAATTCGTTAAAATTTGTGAAAATATCTAAAAATTCTTAGAAATCCTCAAAAAATTGCACGAAATCCTTAAAACTTCTACAAAATTTTTTGAAAATCAGAAAAATATCTTGAAATTATTTTTAATTATTAGAAATCTCATAAAATACCATGAAATCCTTCAAAATTTTACAAATTTTTTAATAAAAATTATTATTAAAAATCTCATCAAATTCCAGGCAATCATTTAATATTTCACAAAATCTTTTATAAATCATAAAAATTCCTTACAATACGTTAAAATCACTGAAAATTCCTCGAAATTTCACGAAAAATTTTTCAAAAATCAGAAAAATATCTTGAAATTATTTAAAATTATTAGAAATCTCATAAAATACCATGAAATCCTTTAAAATTTCACAAATTTTTTTATAAAACTCATAAAAATCTCTTAAATTCTTTTAAAATTCCTTAAAATCCCTTAAAATTTCATGAAATCCTTAAAAATCCACGAAATCTGTTGAAAATCATAAAAACGTCTTGAAATCCCTAAAAATTTGACGATATCTTTCAAAATCCTTTTAAATTCTACGAAATCTCTTGAGTCATAAAAATCTTTTGAAATCCCTCACTAAAATTACTCGACAAAATTTAAAATCCTTCAAAATCCATGCAATATTTTAAAAATTATAAAAATCTGTTGAAATTCGTTAAAATTCGTGAAAATCTCTTAAAATTCGTAGAAACTTTTGAAATTTCCTTAAAATTCTTCGATAATATTCCCTTTATGTATATTCTTTAAAATTCATTAAAATTATTAGAAATCTCATCAAATTCCAGGCAATCTTTTCATATTTCACAAAATCTTTTATAAATCATAAAAATCCCTTGAATTCTCTTAAAATCACTTAAAAATCGTCGAAATTCCTTACGATGCGTTAAAAAATCTCCGAAAATTCCTCGAAATTTCAGGAAAAATTTTTTAATTCCTTAAAACCCTAGAAACTATTTGAAACCTCTTAAAGTTTCACACAAAACATTTCAAATCCCTCAAAATTCGTTGAAATAACTTAAAATTCCTCAAAATTTTAAGATATTCAAAATCTATTAAAATCCTTTAAAGTTTTTAAAATCTGTTAAAATTCGTGAAAATCTCTTAAAATTCGTAGAAACTTTTGGAAATTCCTTAAAATTCATCGATAATATTCCCTTTATATCCTTTAAAATTCATTAAAATTATTAGAAATCTCATCAAATTCCAGGCAATCTTTTCATATTTCACAAAATCTTTTATAAATCATAAAAATCCCTTGAATTCTCTTAAAATTATTTAAAAATCGTCAAAATTCCTTACAATACGTTAAAATCTCTAGAAATTCCTCGAAATTCCATGAAAAATTGTTAAATTCCTTAAAACCCTAGAAACTGCGTTTGAAATCACTTAAAGTTTCACACAAAACATTCCAAATCCCTCAAAATTCCTTGAAACAACTTAAAATTCCCCCAAATTTTAAGACATTCAAAATCTATTAAAATCCTTTAAAGTTCTTTCAAAAATCTCTTAACATTGCAAGAATTCTTTCACAATTCCACGAAATACCCTGAAATTCTTTAAAGTTCTACGAAATCATTTAGAAATTCTAAAATTCTTTTAAATTTAGTCAAAATTACTTGGAAATCGTCAAAATCCCTTAAAATTCTTAGAAACCTTTTGAAATTCCTCTCTAAAAAAATATTACCACAAAATGTCTCGAAAATCTGGCATACACTGAAAAAAAGGTTTGGTCCGGACAAAAAAATAATTTTGTTAGTATTTGTGCAACAAAATTTTTTTGTTAGCTCAACCAAATTTTTGTTGGGTCAAGAAAACGTTTTTTTAAACCAACAAAATGTTTTGTTAAACCAATAAAATGTTTTGTTGAACCAACAAAAATTTTTTTCAGACAAAAAAACATATTTTGTTGCACAAAATATTTTTTTCAGTGTACATTGTTGTTGCAAATCTGATTGGCATTTGAATGACTTGAAATTGTAAGAAGGAATAAACAATAATCGTGCGCTCAGCGCACTTATTGGTTTACTACCCTAGCGAAAGCTTCGGATAGAAATGCATTCCGAATCAATCCGAATCATTCCGGAATTTGTGTCCGAACCAAACAGTTTCATTCCGATCTAATCCGAAGGAAGTTTTCAATCCGAATTAATCCGAATCCCATTCAAAATCTATCCGAACATTTAATCCGACAGAATCCGAATCAATCCGTCAATCCGAATGAGTCAGAATTAATCCGAACTTTCAATCCGAATGAATCCGGTCAATCTGAACGAATCCGAACTTTCAATCCGAATGAATCCGATTTAATCCGATGTATCCGAACCAATCCGAATGAATCCGAAAAATTCGGATTCATTCGGATTGGTTCGGATAGACCGGATTAAATCGGATTCATTCGGATTAAAAGTTCGGATTAAGTCGGATTAATTCGGATTGACCGGATTGATTCGGATTCAGTCGGATTAAATCTTCGGATAGGTTTTGAATGGGCTTCGGATTAATTCGGATTGAAAACTTCCTTCGGATTAGATCGGAATGAAACTGTTTGGTTCGGACACAAATTCCGGAATGATTCGGAAGCTTTCGGATTGGTTCGGAATAAATTTCAATCCGAACCTTCCGCCAGGGTAGTGCTTATTAAATGAACATTCTAAAAATGTCTAAATTGCAGAGGAAATGCAAGCGAATCTGCCCGCAAGTGAGCAGACCGTTCAAGAACCGAAGAAGTACACCGGAGGTGCAATTCCATCCAGGTCGTTTAGGATACTTCAAGCGATGACCGCCCCTGAAAATATTGGTGAGTCTCTTGCACTCTCGTATCCCTCAATTAATAATATTAATAAAAATAATCTAGTATATTAATAACGATAATGTCTTAATAATTCACTGGTACAAGAGTTGCAATACGTTCATGAATTAATCATCAAAAAGCTTTTTTGCCTCTGTACATTAATGTTCAGTGACCATCTTATGACGCTCTAATGAACATTAAGAATTCAGAAAGTAGACGAATCGCCAGAACGGTCACCCGAATCCTGTGTTCACAGGAATAACGAAAATTCCTTCGAGGATTACCGCACCAGTGCAATTCACGCTTCTGCGATGATTCCTTTTGCGATTATAAATTATAACAATTCAAAAGTCGTGTGCCTCAAAAGACCAGATTATGCATTTCTACAATATTTTCTAAAGCAGAGCGCACATAGCATATATGTTTCCTTTGGTTTTCTAATTTTGTGTTGCCAGAAAGATAACATTTAAATAAAATAAGAACAAAGCTTTATTATTCTTTAAATTAGTGTAAGAGATATATAGACCTTCATCCTTGATTTGGTACCGAATTTCCAGTACAACTGTTTTCAGCACTGAAGGAACAAAATATTGCAAATAATTTAGAACTTAGTAATTTTTAATTTAAAAAGTACTTGGCTCCTTGTTGCGTAATTAATTGGTAACTGGGAAATGGGAGGCGCAAGTAGCCAAGAATGCGAACTGAGAAACTGATATGGGAATGTGCATGTTACAATAATTCACGTGTTCACTCTTCGTACATTTGGAATTTACAGTAATAGCGCCATTTGTGCATGTATGATTGGTTAGACTTTCAATTTTAGACGTGGATAAAAAAAGCCGTTGGAGCATGACATATCCATTTCAGAGAATTTTTAGTAGACGACTCGCTTCAAACGTACTCGAAAAGCCGTGGCGCTTCATCGTGGCCCGTGGTTTTGCGTTGGCGAAATAAAAATAAATTCGATTTCCTTTGAACACAGGATCAAGCGTTTCGTTCCCACCCCCTTTAATATCACGTGCCAAAATAATAGTAATTCACGATTCCTTTGTTACGAAGTTCCGCTTTCATAGACACATTCTGCCGTTTTCTTTCATTTCACTTTTTTCTTTGTTTAGAAGATCAAGTCTTGAAATTCACAGAATTCCTTTTAATCAATTCATTCATATGCCTGAAAGCAATGATTACAATAATAATCCTATCTTAAAAAAGTGGTGTCACGAAATTTCTCGAAAATCTCGCATACATTGTTGTTGTAAACATGATTGGCTTTTGAATGACTTGAAGTTGTAGGGAGAAAAACAAAATATGCGCGTTTGTTTGCCCTCGTCCCTTAAAATTTCACGAAAACCTTCGAAATTTCTTAAAATTTGTTAAAACATCTTAAAATTCTTAGAAACCTCTTAAAAATCCTTAAAAATTCACGAAAATCTTCAAAATCATTAATCTCTTGAAATCCATGTTAAAATTCGTGAAAATCTCTAAAAATTCTTAGAAATCTCTTGAAGTTTCTTAAGATTTAAAATCTCTTAAAATAATTAGGAATTTCATCAAATTTCATGAAATCCTTAAATATTTTACAAAATATTTTAAAAATTAGAAAAATCTCTTGAAAACTCTTAAAATTTTACGAAAACCTTCGAAATCCTTGTAAATTCTACAAAATCTTTTAAAAATCATAAAAAATCTTTTGAAATCCCTCAATAAAATTCCCTGACAAGTTTTAAAATCCATTAAAAGTATTAGAGATCTCGTAAAATTCTATGAAATCCTTAAAAATAACATAAAATCTTTTAAAAAGCAGAAAAATCTCTTGAAATCCTTTAAAATTATTAGAAATCTCATAAAATTTAATAAAATCCTTAATGATACGATAAAGTCTTTTAAAAATCATTAAAATCTTTTGAATACTCTTAAAATTTCTGGAAATTATATGATAAAATTTAAAATCCCTTAAAATCCCTTATGATTATCAAAAACTTTTCGAAATTTCGAAAAATTTTCACGAAAACATTCGAAATCGCTTAAAATTCATGAAAATCTCTTAAAATTTTCAGAAAATTTTTGAAAATCTTTCAAATTCTATGAGAACAATTAAAAACCTTTTTATATCCTTTAAAATCCATTAAAAGTATTAGAAATCTCATCAAAGTCCATGAAATTCGTTAAATTCCGTGAAATCCTTAACAATTCTACAAAATCTTTTAAAAATTAGAAAAATCTCTTGAAAACTTTTAAAATTATTAGAAAATTCATAAAAATCCATCAAATCCATAAAAATTCTACAATATCTTTTAAAAATCGACAAATTTCTTGAAGGCTTTTAAAAAAAATGTACAACGCGTTTGAAATCCTTGAATGACTTGAAGTTGAAAGAAGAAAAACAAACTAATGGCGCAAAAAAATTTCACAAAAACTTTCAAAATCCTTAAAATTCATTAAGATTTCTTAAAACTCCCAGGAATCTCTTAAAATCTATTAAAAATCCACAAAAAACATTAAAATCATAAATCTCTTAAAATCCAAATTAAAATTCGCAAAACTCTCTAAAAATTCCTAAAAATCTCTTTGAATTTCTTAACATTTAAGATCTCTTAAAATCCTTAGAAATTTTATCAAATTCTATGAAATCCTTAAAAATTCAACAAAATCTTTTAAAAATCATATATGATTTGAAATTCCTCAATGAAATTACCTGAAAAACTTCAAAATTCTTTAAACCTCATAAAATATTTTAAAACTTATAAAAATCCCTTGAAATCTCTTAAGATTTGTGAAAACCTCTTAAATTTCCCAAAAATGACGTCCTTTAAAATCCCTTAAGATTTCATGAAATCCTTAAAAATCAGAAAACCCTCTTGAAATCCCTAAAAATTTGACGATAACTTTCAAAATTCTTTTAAATTCTACGAAATCTCTTGAGTTATAAAAATCTTTGGAAATCCCTCAATAAAATTACCCGACAAACTTTAAAATCCTTTAAAATATATACAACATTTTAAAGTTAAAAAAATCTCCTGAAATTCGTTAAAATCTCTGAAAATTCGTTGAAATATCTTAAAATTCGTCCAAATTTTACAACATATTCAAAATCCATCAAAATTCTTTAAAAAATCTCTTAATATTGCATGAATTCCTTTAAAATTCCACGAAATATCCTGAAATCTCTTAAAATTCTTAGAAATCTATTGAAATTCCTCTTTAAAAAAAAGGTGTCACAAAATGTCTTAAAAATCTGTGATACATTATTGTTGCAAACATGGTTGCAAATCTGCTTGGGCTTTGAATGACTTGAAGTTGTAAGAAGGAATACAAAATAATCATGTGTTGGTTTATTACTAGTTAATAATAAGTTTTACTATTTTCAATGTTTTTAAAAAACGGCAGAACAACTAAAAGTCGAGGGAACAGATAATCGCGAGACCGCCAATAGCTCTGAACGTCCCATCAGTTAATTTTTTTCTCTGAATGCAATGTGCTGTTTGTTATAGCCACGCAAGAAAATCGGCAAGCAGATTTCGTCTGTCGAACAGAGAATAACATACCGGGCAATCAGCAGGGTGTATTTTATCCTCCCTGTCCCCCAACCTTCTGGAGTTCTGATGGTGGTTGGTGGAGTTATTATCCCATGCCACCATCCACCCCGAATTCCAATTCTAATAGTCAATCCTATGAACCCTACGCTTTTTATAATTACGAAGACGGCAATACTTATGTCTGTTATCCTGTTTACAATCAAAACTATCCGCCCTATTTCCCATTAGAGAGGGAAACCAAATTCTTCCCACCTGAGCAGACTCAAGATGCTCTAGACCAAAACATCACAGAGGAAGCAGAACCTAAATTCAATGCTCTTCGTCGTGATTCGAAATCAGAATGGGACATGACTCATCTGGATGATTCTGACACAAGGATTTCATTGGAAGATGAGAATTTGAAGTTTGTGGATGAAACGAGAATCATTGTCACTCCCTGTACAGATGACGACACTGATTCGGAATCTGCGTCTGATTGTGAAGAAGTTTCAAAGTCTTCCAAATGTAGTGAGAAAGTAAACTGTATTTCCTCTTCTACTTCTTCAGATGACTCTGAATCTTATCTTGCTTATTCCACCGGTCTCAACCCAAGGAACAACTATGAAAAGTCATTTTCTGCAGCGACAATTTCGGAAGACACATGTGGACAATCTTGTGTTGACTTGTCTGAAGACAAGTTAAATTCGGATTCAGATTCCGATGATCAGGACGAAGAGTTCAAAGTCGAACCTCTCCAGACGGACGCGACAGTTCCAAATCGCCTAAGTATCATCTACGAAGGCACGGATGCAAAAACCAATTGGGAGAATGAACCACCTGATGATAACAACACAACTGTCAGTGTCAGTTTACCCTTAAGATTCAAATTCTCTGTTTCGGAGAATAACCAAGACGTGACGACTGTGATCGTCGGGGACAGTACAATCAAGTCTGAGAAGCTGCCGTCCAGCGATTCTGATGATGGTGAAATTCACGTAGACTTTACGCTAAAGCAGAAAATATCAAAAGAGTCAACTCCTGAACCGGAAGTGGACTTCACACTGCGAAAAGATCTGAGTCAGGTGAGGAAAGTAGAGTGCAATGAGAATGTAGAAACTGAGTTCACAGTTGGTGCAACGAGAACAGACGTCATCAAACATGTTCGCCGAAGGGATTCTGATTACCAATCATCGAACAGCGATGAGTCAGAGACCATAAGGAATTCCAGTTCGAATGAAAGCAGGGACAGCAGACTGACTGATCCATCTGATGTGTGTTATGATTCTCTCGTTTCTGATCTAGTTTACGATACCGTTATTTCTGACGATGTTTATGATTCGGTGATGTCTGATCAAATATACGATACTGATATGACGTCCAGAGACGAGGAGACAAAGAGGGACTTGACAAGTTTTCCAAACGAAGAGAACGAGGATGCTGATGGTAACTCTTCTAGCAACAAATCCAAGAACTTGTTGAGTGTTCAGAATTCGAGGGAGGAAACTGACGATGAAGACAGTGGAGTTACCTCAGATATGAGTCGAATTATATCGGAAGTAGATACAGATTCCGAGTGTTGTGCTACCACGAGAAAGCAGAGTAAGTACCAGAGGACCCAGACACACTCGAGACTATTCAGACTTTTGAACGATGGTTCGATATCCACCAGAGAGGTCCAGGAAGATCGGTTCTCTTCGGGAAGAAGAGATCACCTGAGTCTTCCTCTCAAGTCCAATCTTTGTAACAGCGATGATAACTACTGTTCGAATTACTCCAGTGGACTGACCTCTCCTGAATATTCTCCAGTTCATGAGCACAGTTGGAGAAGACTCCATGACGAGAACAATGGAGACTCTAGTCTAGAAGATGCAACACCACTTAGTTATCCAGAAAAGACAGCACAGGATTGCTACTATCAGACCTGGAAGACACCCAAGTCAGAAAGCGAGTTGGACATTGTACCTTCTATGGCTCACAAAGTTCTCGAAAGTAAAAAACCCCACTGGGCCTACAGGTTGAACGTCCTCTGTCCCAGGATTAGGAGCTCGAAGAACATACCAAAGGATCTCAAATCATCTTATGCGAAACCTGTTGGTCCTTCCAATTTGTCCTTTCCTAAGAATCCTGTGAGAAATAGCCATTGCTGATTAGCTCAAGGCAGATTGAGGCCCTTGGGCCGAGCATCCGGTCCACACGGACGAGCCTTGCAAGTTTTGTCTAGTTCCGCAAGACTGGGCCACGATGCCCGGAAGGTACAGGCGACGTGATTTTTTTCTATCGGTACATACTATTTTTTCTATATTTTTTTTCTCAGTGTTGAGCGCCATCATCGCTGGGTGGCGTCGTACTACCCTATAGACTTTCGTATTCGTCCTCAAGTGTCGGATCTCATTTCGAAATCTTGTACAATTTTTTATGCGAATTAACGTGTCAAGTGGTTTATACGTAGGAAGATTTGGATTTTTTATTGAAGTTGGATATAGTTAGACAGAGATTGAAAAACTGAACGGATTTGCTCTTGGCGAAAATCTTCTAGGATCATTAGTTTCCAAACGACGCACAATACTCTACTGCGCAGCTGAACGTACCCACAGAACATTACTGCGCAGCTGTAAGACCCATAGAGTACCACTGCGCAGCCATAAATCCCACAACACTCTACTGCGCAGTCGCGATAGATCAGAAATTGCGCCTGACTTTCAATCACCCGTCGCACAGTGGGTTAAAAAACAATCTCGCGGACAAATTGATATTCAGAAGCTATTTCTGAACCGATTTGAGCTTTTTTTTTTAAATTAAAGCGTATAAAATTCCGCACAAAACTGTCGATCCATATTTTGAAAAAAAATTTTTTTTTTTTATTTAATAACAAAAATGAGAAAAAAAAAATTTTGTTTTTTGAGTACCGGGTTTCGAGAAATATTTGGATTCAATCCCAAATACCAAGAATCAATGAAGCAACTATCCAGGAAAGTTTTCCAATAGCTTAGCAATTGTTTAAAAATTTATTGAACTTGTTATAAACAAATAAGTGAGTGAAAATTGATTCATCTGGATTGACAGTGATTCGTCAATTGATTCGCACTAAATATGAATCATTTATAGATAGAAACCGATTTTTAACTGAATTCATGAAAGACAATAAATAATTTGTTATTTTGTAAACAAATTTTATAAACAATTGGCCATATTAGGTATTTATGATGACATAAATAAAGTTTTTTCTACTGAATCGGTCAAAAATTATAGACAAATGTCAGTTAATTACCAAATTTAATCCTTCAATAACAATTGATGATTGTTTAAACAAATTTAATTAACAAATGCACTGTTTGGCTATTTTTAGAGGTAGAAACTTGGTTTTTTCAACATAATCAAGCGTAAATGACTAATTTTTAAACCTTTAGGGAGTTTACATAACGATAAACAATTTTAATTGTTAACAACAATTATAATATATAAACAAATTTTTATCAGCTAAGGCATGCTTTGAGAAAAAAATTGCGTTTCTCTGATGCATGAGTAGCTTATTATTTAGCAATGACTCTTTGCTATCAATCAATAACAATTGATAATTGTTTTAACAAAATTAATTAAAAAATGCATTTTTCGGCTATTTATAAAAGTAAAAACTTGGAGTTTTCAACGTATCCAACTGTTAATAACTAACTTTTAAACATTTTTTTATACTTTTAAACCCCAAGTTTTTACTTCTATAAATAGCCGAGAAATGCATTTGTTAATTAATTATGTTAAAACAATTATCAATTGTTATTGATTGATAGCAAAGAGTCATTGCTAAATAATAAGCTACTCATACATTACAGAAACGCAATTTTTATCTCAAAACATGCCTAAGCTGATAAAAATTTGTTTATATAATTGTTGTTAACAATTAAAATTGTTTATTATTATGTAAACTCCCTAAAGGTTTAAAAATTAGTCATTTACACTTGATTATGTTGAAAGAACCAAGTTTTTACCTTTAAAAATAGCTAAACAGTGCATTTGTTAATTAAATTTGTTTAAACAATCATCAATTGTTATTGAAGGATTAAATTTGGTAATTAACTGACATTTTCCTATAATCTTTGGCCGATTTAGTAGAAAAAACTTTATTTATGTCATCATAAATACCTGATATGGCCAATTGTTTATAAAATTTGTTTATAAAATAACAAATTATTTATTGTCTTTCATGAATTCAGTTAAAAATCGGTTTCTATCTATAAATGATTCATATTTAGTGCGAATCAGTTGACGAATCACTGTCAATCCAGATGAATCAATTTTGATTGACTTATTTGTTTATAACAAGTTCAATAAATTTTTAACCAATTGCTAAGCTATTGGAAAACTTTCCTGGATAGTTGCTTTATGGTTCTTGGTATTTAGGATTGCATCCAAGTATTTCTCGAAACCCGGTACTTAAAAAAAAAAATTTTTTTTTTTTCATTTTTGTTATTAATTAAAAAAAAAACAAATTTTTTCAAAATATGGATCGACAGTTTTGTGTGGAATTTTATACGCTTTAATTTAAAAAAAAGCTCAAATCGGTTCAGAAAAAGCTTCTGAATATCAGTTTGTCCGCGAAATTGTTTTTTAACCCACTGTGCGACGGGTGATTGAAAGTCAGCGGCAATTTCTGATCTATCGCGACTGCGCAGTAGAGTGTTGTGGGATTTATGGCTGCGCAGTGGTACTCTATGGGTCTTACTGCTGCGCAGTAGTGTTCTGTGGGTACGTTCAGCTGCGCAGTAGAGTATTATGCGATTTATTGTTGCGCAGTAATATTCTGTGGGATTTAGGGCTGCGCAGTAGTGTTCTGTGGGACTTGCGGCTGCGCAGTAAATTTCTACGGTGCTCGTCACTTGACACGTTGATTCTGCGCCTATTCTCAGCATGCTCGGATTTTCTTGTATCTCGAAATAACTTTTTACTCTCACGACAATATGTCTTCACATTATCGTTAGCCTGCAACGCGAACTTTGAATAAATATTTACGGACTGTAAGAATCTTTTTCCTTCGAAGCTTGAAATTGACAATTTCTAATATAATAAAACGCATTTTTCCTTTCGTCATTAACCTGTGAGAGTATTTTCACCAATTAGCATTTTGTCTGCACGTGTTTGCCCATATGTCGCTCTTGCTTTAAAAAATAAAATAAAACGCGAACTAATGTAAAAATGCTAGGATTCTTAGATGTCATAGAAAAGTTAGATCAAGGTCTCAATATTTGGATTTATTTTCAATAAGAAATATGCCGATTTTTAAAGTGAGAAGCCACACATGTTTTTGCACCATTTTTTTCTTTTTTTTTTCCCTGTTTATAAAGTTGACTCAAGATCTGAATTAATGAATGTTTCCACTTTCAGGTCCCGATACAACTGATTACTGAAGATAAAGGCGGGCATCTCATTTAGGAAAAATGTGGCATTGCTAGTGTGTTTTCTGTTGATTTTTTTCTATATTTTCTTACGCAACATAAGATGTGGCAATGATAATTGGAATCGTGTTTAAAATATTTATTAATGTAATGCTTCGCAATCTAATGCGGGAAGCCTAAAAATTGCATCGTCTTTACAACCTATATACCTTTTTATTTATACTCGCTTGTAGATTTTTTATGATACATATATCATTTACGTTCAAGTGTGAAAATTTCATAAGACGAGTAATCATGAAACAAGACATGTGTTTCATCGATTGGATACTTTCTCATTTAGGATTTTTTCTTTGTCAAATACTCATTCATCAAAATCACAATCTTGTAAAATAGTAGGTATAGGTATTAGACTCACTTTGAAAATTTTATTTCTTGTCTGTTTGAAAACCTCAAAGTGGGAATTTCAAATTTGAAATAGATTTTAAGAATTTGATCATTTACATAAATGCACACGAAATGTGTGGAGGATCGAACATTCTCATCGTTATATTTGTAATAATTATTATTTATTAATATAGGTATATTGCGGTCGATTAAGTGGTGTGTTTATTTGTTAATAAACGTCTCGCCTTCAGTCATTTTTCAAATGTATGAATTATATGAATTACTACGTGCAAGTTTCACCTTGGTTACCTGACACACGATCGCTGTATTATTTATTTAAGCTGTGTATAATAAATTATTTCTGTGGACGTATTTATTGATTTATTCCTGATCAGCTCTTGATATACTCAGAACTTGAATTAGCACAATAAATTTAAAATATTTAGCTTTATACTTTATTTTTCATTATTTAATCGCATTTTTTAGACCAACCCTAGCGAAATCTTCGGATTAAAATTTATTCCGAATCAATCCGAAATTTTTCGAATCATTCCGGAATTTGTATCCGAATGAAACAGTTTCATTCCGATCTAATACGAAGGAAGTTTTCAATACGAATTAATCCGTAGCCCATTCAAAATCAATCCGAATGAATCCGCTAATCCGAATTAATCAAAATTAATCCGAACTTTCAATCCGAATAAATCCGGTCAATCCGAATGAATCTGAATTTATAAAAAAATTTCGGAATCATTCGGATTGATTCGGATTAAGACGTATTGAAAGTTTGGATTCATTCGGATTAAGAAGGATTGAAAGTTTGGATTTATTCGGATTAAGACGGATTTATTCAGATTGAAATTTCGGATTCGGAATGAATTTCAATCCGAAGCTTTCGCTAGGGAAATGCTTAATTATAATTAAATAATTCAGTTGTAATTTTGAAATTATTATAATGCTTTAAATAAATTGAAAAATATATAAGAAGAGACTGTCAAATGTTGGAAATATAAAACTAAATTATGTCACAAATTTGTATTTTTATGCCTCAACTGGTTATAATTTGATTCATTATTCATTTAATTTGGATGAAAAGAAATGTAGTGTATTTTCTTGTATTTAAAATTTTGAATTCAATTTTTATTTCCCGCCTTGTCGATAAGTTAGGTACCTGGTACATATATTAAATAGTTTCCACTTTTCGATTGATAAACAGTTTCCACCAGCTTTCATTAAAATTTGTAAATTTATTTATATTTCTGATTTGATAGAGGAAACAAATATCCGACTTCTCCAAAAACTGCAAATAGTAGTAGTAGTAGCAATATAGTAGCAGTATTAGTAGTGATAGTAGTATTAGTAGTAGTAAATTATAAATAAATTATAACTTTGAATCAAATAAATAAAATAATAAATATAAATATAAATATAAAATAAAAAAAATTACATACAATTGTTTTTACTGATTAGAAAAATTTATTGAAATTGAGAACGAATGGATAACTGTATACATTTATACAGCATTAAAAAAGCATCATTTTACATTTTT